>RJWT010004756.1:0-32553 GCA_004365215.1 Cuniculus paca
GCAGTGGTTGAATGAAAGCGAGTGGTCTGGAGCCAAACATAATTTACTATCAATCATAATGATCTTTTACCCACAGACCACATTTTAAAGAGGACAAAGTACTTTCATACCAATTATATAATTTATTCCTTCCAGCAACTCTCATGTCAGGGCATGTATTATCAATATTTTTATTTTGTTGTATTTTTCATAATAAAAGCAATATATTTGCATACAGAATGTTTGTAAAATAGAAGAAGAGACAATAAAGCAATAATCTCTTATTTCAATGCAGTATTTGAAACCATATTCTTTTCTTATTATGTAGTTGTAATAAATTTGAATCTTGCTTCCTTTACTTAATTGTACCAAAGTATTTGCCTTTATTTTCCTATACTTTTTATACTTATTACTATTAATGGATTTATAATTTTTATATGTGCATGGAACATTGTCAGTTTTTATATTAAATCAGTGAATTCATAATGCACGTAATTGTGAGGATTGCAAAGAAGTTTGATATATAGCATTTGCCCCAAGAAGCCCAATATTTAATAATAATAATATATGCATTAAAATAAAGTAATAACACAATATCACTTATATATCTCTAGAATTTAAGATCACTGAAGGATTGGCTTTGTTTGACATTTTCTTCTCTTTTGTTTTTATCAGTGTGTATTATTAAAAGAATAGTAGTAATGCTAATTTTTGGAAATTAGTACCTGTTTATAACTTATTTTGATCAGTTTAGCTTTGTTGCTATCTTCTATCTTTTCTCTCCTTTCATTTTGATCCTTTCCCACATATTTGAAAGTTTACCTTCTACTTTCCTATCATCTGATCTTTAATTAATTAATTAATTTGTGTTTATCATATGAGAAAACTTTCTGAGACTAGCTTATTTTGCTTAACATAATAGTACTCAATTTCATCCATTTTCCTGCAAATTATGTAATTTTTTTGCCTTTTCATATACAATATGTGTATTTATTTTTAAATAGTATAGTGTAAATTTTCTGGAATATACTCATGAGAAATGTAGTTATGTCAAATAGTATATTTTTTAGTGTTTTGAGAAATCTTCATACTTATTTCCATAGTAGTTGTACTAGTGCATGGTTCCCTTTGCTTGCCAGCATTCATTGTTTTTTGCATCCTTGATGACAGCAATTCTGACTGGAGTGAGATGAACTCTCAAGTTTTTTTAATTTACATTTTCCTAATGGCTAAAGGTGTTGGGCTGCTTCAGAAGGTGGACACTTATTGTCCATTTGTACTTCTTTTGAGAAATTTATGTTTAATTCTTTTACCCACTTTTATTGGATTTTGGTAGGCTTATTTATTTTTTGAATTTTTAAGATAGTCTCCATATTAATTTTCTGTCAGAAAAGTAGCTAGCAAAATTTTTCTCCCATTCTGTAGGTTGTCTTTTCACTCTTGATTGTTTCCATCACTGTGAAGAAGTTTCTTAATTTGATGTAGTCCCATTTGTTCATTTTCAATATTATTTCTTGTGCTATTGGAATTCTACTCAATTTTTAACCAGGGCTATGACTTCAAGTGTTTCCTCGTTGTTATCTTCCAGCAGTTTCATAGCTACTGCTTTTATACTTAGGGCCTTTATCCATTTAGTTTGATTTTAGCAGTGTGAAAGATAAGGCTCTAGTTTCTATCTTCTACAAATAGATAAACAGTGTTACCAGCACCATTTGTTAAAGAGACTATTTTTCACCAGTATCTGAAGTGTTATCAAACAGTTTACTGTGTTTAAATTTTAAAAATTGATTACAGTAAAAGACACATTGCCATTAACCCTCTTCAGAATACTTTCTCTTGCTTTGAACTCATTTATCCCAGCCTTTTTGTCCTTTCTGAAGTAGTTCTAGAGTTCACTTGCATGAGTATCTTCAGTTGTGCTGTGGTGGCTGCCTTGATGTCCTGAATCCATTCAAAATGCTTAGCTTTCAAGATTATTTTGACTTTGAGGAAGAGCTAGAATTTTCCCTGTGCAATATCAGGAGAATAAGGTGGATGAGGACATAACATAATGTTTTCATGAGTCTGCCCTTCTTTTGGTTGTGTGCTGGTTACTTCTCTCTCCTTACTGAGACAAAATACCTGATGCCCAAAATGAAGGAAGGAAAGGTTTATTTCTTACTGTTTTTGGAGGTTTCAGTCCATACTCAACTAGCTCCAAGGCAGGGTGGCATGGCTGAGGGGCAGCCGTTCATGGTAGCCCACAAGCCACAAGAGCAAACAGGCAAAAGAGGGGGAAAAAACATGCCTTTTCCTCTCCCTTATATTGTACACTGGCTCTGCCCCTGGGCAAGTGCAGCACTCACACCGCTAATCCCAGTGCTAGACAATGAACAAATAACAAATGCTAGATTCAGCAGCCTCTATGACTGCAAGACACTTTGGGGGACACCTAGACACAAACCATAGGAGGTTGGCACTTGGCAAAATCATTCATCTTATTTTTGATCACATTTTGTAAAGACACTCATGAAAGAGAACTTCCAGGTCTGCTTCAGAAAGTGGTAAGAATGATGGAATAAGTTTGAAGAAAGGGATAGTGTGTCAAAGTATTTTGAGAGTAATTAATGACAATGTCTTTTCCTGTTATAAGATTCTAAAAAGGTGTGTATTCATCAAGTATTTCACTCACTTCTTGTGTAGTTCTGGCCCATTATCAAGAATCATATGGTTTTGGGTACATGGGGTGGCTTCTGTGTCTTAGGCTGCATTCCACTGATCTACATGTCTGTTTATATGCCAGAATCATGTTTAGTATAGATTTGTAGTACAACTTGTGATGCCTCCAGCTTTGCTCTTTTTGCTCAGTATTGCATTAGCCATGCTATAACTTTCATGCCTTCATATGAATTTTAGGATTAATTTTTCTTGCTTTGTGAAGAATGTTGTTGGTATGTCTTTGCTTCTACTGGTTTTAGGTTTGGGTTTGTTCTTGTTTTTCCAGGATCTTGACATGCATCATTAGTTTATTTAGGGGTTGCACTAAATCTATAGACTGACTTTGGAAATACTGCCATTTTCATGGTATTAGTTCTCCTGCTTTAAGAACAAAGGACATTTTGCTATGTCCTCTACAATTTCTTTCTTCAGTGTTCCATAGTTTCATTACAGAGGTCTTAACCCTTTGGATTGAGTTCTACATATTTCTTTATCAGTTCATTGTAGGTGTACAGAAGCATTATTGATGTTTGTGTGCTGATTTTGTATACTGTCCTTTTGCTGAATTTTTCAGATCTGAAACTCTCTTGATTGCATTTTGGGTCTTCTATGTAAAGAAGCATATATCCAAATGGGGTTAACTTTTTACTTCTTTTTTTATTTGTGTTCTTTTTTCTTTTTCTCACATGGTTGCTTCAGCTAAAATTTCAAGTACTATATTTTACAGTAGTGGTGAGAGTGGATATCCTTGTGTCATTCTTGATTTTAGCAGAATTTCATTCAGTTTTTTCCCATTTACTATGATGTTGATGAAGGGTTTGTCATAGATGGCTTTTATTAACTGGAGAAAAGATTCTTCTATGCCTATTTTCTTCAAGATTTTTATCATGAAGCAGACTAGATTTAGTCCAAAGGCTCCTTCTGCTTCTATTGAGATGATTGTATGATTTTTACCATTTATTTTATTTGCATGGTGTATTATGTTTATTGATTTATGTACATGGACCCATCCTTGCATCCCTGCAATGAAATCAACCTCATATGGTGTATGATCTTTTCAATATGTTATTGAATTCCAGTTGTAAGACTCTTATTGAGATTTTTGGATCTGTGGCCATCATGGGTATTGGTTTATAGCTTTCTTTGTTGAGTTTTTATCTGGTTTTGGTATCAAGATGATGCTAGCTTCTTGGGATGAATTTGGAAGCATTCTTTCTCTTTATACAGATATTTTATGGAAAAGTTTGAGGAGTCTTAGGGATTGTTCTTCTCTAAACTTCCAGTAAAACTCAAGATTAAACCCATCAGGTCCTGGGTTTTCTTAATTGGTAAAATTTTTATTTCTGCATCAATATCATTGGTTGCTATTGATTTGCTAAAATTTTTGTCTTAGCTCCATTTTGGTAAGTCATATGTGTCTAGGGTTTTATCTTATTCTCATAGATTCTCTGATTTATTGAAGTATAAATTTTCAAAGTAGTTTCTAATAATCCTCTAGATTGCATTGGTATCTGTTGTAGTTTTGTATTTTCATCTCTAAATTTATTAACTTGGGAATTCTTTTTCTTTTAGTAAGTTTAATTAAGGGTTTAATGTTTATCTTTTCAAAGTATCATCTCTGATTCATTGATCCTTTATATGTTTCTTTTAATCTATATTTCATTAGTTTCTGTTCAGATCTTTATTATTTTTTTCCTTCTACTAGCTTTAGCTTTGGTTTGTTCATGTTTTTCTAGAACTTTGAGATGCATTATTAGTTTATTTGACATTTGACATTATTCCATTTTTAAAATTTAGGCACTTAGAGCTATAAAGTTCCCTCTTAGAACTGCTTTCACTGTGTCCTGAATTATTGTTTCCATTATCATTTGATTCTGGAATTTAAAATTTTCTCCCCTGATTTCTTAGATGATCTGCTGATATTTCAAAAGTGCCTTTCTCAGTATTCATGTGTTTGTGTAGTTTTCAGGGTTTCTTTTGCTCTTCTTCTCTAGTTTCTTTTATTGTGATCTAATAGGATATATGAAATTATGTTAGCATTCTGTGTTTATTGAGACTTGCTTGATAGCCTAAAATATGGCCAATTTTGGAGGAAGTTCCATGGGCTTCTGAAAAAAATGTGTGTTCTGCTCTGGCTGGATTGAACATTCTGTCCGTGTCAAATTCATTTGATCTACAGTATAGTGTTACTTTGATGTTTCTTTGTTTTTCTGCCCAGTTTATCAATCTATTTGTGGGATTAGGACTTTACCCACTATGATTGTCTCAGGGTCTATCTATGCTTTTATGTCAAATAGTGTTTGATTTATGGAACTAGGTGCATGAGTTCTAGTGCGTGTGTATTTACAATTGTCTTTTGGTGAATTATTTACTTTTTCAATATATAGTGTCTTATAACTAGTTTAAGTTTAAAGGCTGCTTTGTCATATAACTATTCCTACTTGTTTTCAGGTTCCAGCTGCTTGGAGTATCCTTTTCCATCCTTTCACTTGCAGTCTGTGTATGTTTTTGCAGATGAGGTTTGCTTCTTGCAGCAACATAACAATGGGTTTTTTTTTAAATCCAGTCTACCAATCTGTGTCTGTTAATTGGAGAATTAAGACTATTTACAATAAGCATTATTATTTAAAGTGATGTATTAATTCCTATAATTTTATTGCTTTTCTAGTATTTGAGTCATTTCTGATTTTTTTTCATTTACTCACTCTTTTAATGAGATTTAGTCTTTCCCTTGGTTTTATGGTTGTGGTTGTCTTCTCCACATGTATTTAGGATTCCCTTAAGTATTTTATGTAATACTGGCTTAGTTATCATGAATTTCTTAAGTTTATCCTTATCTTAAAGGTCTTTTTTTCTCCTTCAATATTTAGGGATATCCTTGCAAGATATAGTAATCTTGATTAGCAATTATTTTATTTCAGGACTTGAAGTACATTATTCCAAGCTCTACTTACCTTTAAGGTTTCTGTTGAGAAATCTGCTGTTGTTCTAATAGTTTTGCCCATAAAAGTGCTTTGAAATTTTTATTTAACAGCTTTTGTTATTATTTCTTTGTTCTGAATTTTTCAGCTTTTTGATTATGATATGTTGTGAAGTTCTTTCCTTGTTATGTCTACTTGGGGTTCTGAATGCCTCCACTGTTTGGATATTCATCTCATTCCATGGATTTGGGAAGTTTTTTTTGCAATAAATCCGATAAATAGTTTTTCTATGCCATTATCTTGTATTTCCTCACTCTATTCAAGAAGGAGTCTTAAATTTGTTCTTTTAAAGTAATTCAAGAGCTCTTATGTGATATATTCACTGTTTCTTATTCTTTTTTGTTTATTATGCCTTAAGTTCTAGTATATTCACCTTATCTTCAAGTCCTGATAGTCTCTCTGATGATGTATCTTGCTTAATACCAAGATTTTGAATGGACATTCTGACTAATTGAGGTTTTCATTTCTGGAATTTCTTCTTGGTTCTTTTTCAGAACCTCTATCTCTTTACTGAAATGGCCTGTCATATCCTGTATTGTCTTTCTTAATTCATTTAGTGGTCTGTCATATCCTGTGTCTTCCTTGAGTTCATCAGTCATTTTAGTAACTGATTCTTTCAGCTGCTTGTTTTTTTTTTTTTTAAATCTTATTAGTCATTTGAACAGCTGTTGCTCTGGTCACTGGTACTCTTAGCTCCTGTTCTATGAGTCTTTCTCTAATTCTAATACTTGATTCCAGGAGCATCCAGGGTCAGGGAGAAGATAGCACCAGGTAGTGCTGTCCCAGATGCCTCTCTCCACTTCCAGTTTTCCTGGCTTCTCCCTCTGCCATAGTGCTTTCAGTCTGTCTCCATTTCATGGTTTTAGTGACATTTCAGGTTGGGAAATGAAAGCCCCAGCCAAAGCCACCCCATTGTCCTCTTTCCATCTGCAGGGCTCCAGGCTCATAGCCTTGACCCAACTTGCTCAAGCTCTTTCTGAATTGTGGTTCCTGTGATACCTGGGACTGGGGAAATGACAATCTCAGTTAGCAGTGTTCCAACAGTTGTGCTTGCATCTCCTATGCTCTCCACGGTGCTCACAATCTCTCTGTGGCTCATGGTTTTGGTGGTGCCCAGGTATAGGGAGGCTCTCCCAGGAAGGTGCCACAGTGTCTGAGCCAAAGACCTGGCAGGTGGACTATGGGGTCTTTCCTATACTGAGGGTGATAAATAGACTGGGTAATGAGTGGCAGCTGTTTCCAATGGCTTCTTTCCCAAGAGGATTTTGTAAGTTTTGCAAAATGGCATGCTCTCCAAACTTGAACAGTTAGCAGAACTGAAGCCAAGAGGCAGCCTTGCTTCTTATTCTAAATATCACTATTTCTGGGTTTCATCTGGTTTCTGGCTTGCTCTAGCTGTAGTTCAGTGGCAAATAATCCTACCACTGCATGCAGCCACATACCTGCTGACAGGGGTATCTCAGAATGCTCTGTGTGCTCTGATTGCCTATAATCTACCATGATGGATCCCCTTGGATTTATCATTTATTGCTCTACAGTTCATTCCTTTTCAATATTTCTGCTATATTAAATTATATTAAGAAGAATACTTTTGTACATGTATTTTTGGTATTTAATATCTTTCCCCTAAACACGGAGTTCTTGGATGTAGGCTTATTGGGCAAAGAGTATGAACATTTCTAGTGACTTTTGATTTTTATTATCAAATTTTCCTCAAAGCAGTTGTGCAAACTGCATTCACGTGTTTCACCTGTATCCATTCTCCACATGATTGCCAGAAACAGTAAATATGATTTATTGAATTGGTAACATAGTACCTGAAAATAATTACTTATTAGTGCATTAATTTGAAATCTTATTACCGTAAAAAAGATCATGTCTCCATTGTTACTTTCTGGTGATGCAGGTGATGAGCATCATTTCAAGGTACAGATTGTAGGGCTTCTGCTTTTTGCTAGGTTTGTCTCACTTGATAATTAATCCTAACTTTGCTACCATTTCCCTTGAGGATGTCCTTTCATTTCTTTGACCCTCATTCTCTTCATCTTCAGTACACAGTGCTTGGACTAGAATCATAGTTATTTTAAATTAAGTCGGGCTTTTTTTAATCAGATAAGCTTTGCGATTAGCCCAAGTATAGGATCCACATTATCAAGGGTGCTTCTTACTCATTGCTGGAGTGGTTGAAACACATAAACACTCTGAAACTTAGGGAAAGAAACAATTCCCCAAAGATTAGTTGTGAGCTAAACTATTAAAAATAACCCTAAGATTTGTAAAAGCTTTCCCCTTACACATTTAAAGCCAAGAACAATAGTTAAACAAAACCTTGGTCATATATTTGACTCTTCTTTCCCTCTCCAGATGCTGAATCTTCAGGAGCTTAAGGAGTGGCTGTTATTTTTTTTTCTACAGAGATTCAAGTTGTCTAAAATAATCTCTTACTAATCCTCTTATTCTTCCAGCAAGTTCATGAAATCAGTGAGTTAAACATTGCAGAGCACACACAGTTATGAGAACCGTGTATCGGGAAAAGAAGTTGGCTTGCAAAAAGAGTGCACTTGGACCTTATCACAACACAGTTGCCATAATACAAAACCGGTGCTTTGAATAGTGTTACCGATAAGGAATAAATTCATCCTGACCTTATAAAGCTTGAAGGTGATGCTTTGTACAAATCACAGAGGTGAGCATGCCCTAGTACAGGCAGCCCTGCAGTGGGACTGGCTCCCAACTGACACCATGGGGTCTTGTACAACTCACAGCACCTTTTGGGCCTCAGGTTCTGCAAATGTAAAATAAAGGCTCTGATTCCTGACCTGCTGCTTCAAGGATGAAAAGAGACAATGCCTATGAGATTGCTTCTAAAAAGAAAGGGTAATTTCATAATGAATTATTAATAGCTGAAGTTTCTATTCAATTTGTTTGGAAATGTTGAAACTCAGACTCTGAGCAGCAAATGACAGGAAGCTCTTTCAAACTATCTATAGCAACACTTTTAAGAGAAAACTTGAAAAGGAATCTGATTGCAAACATAAAGGAATGCTCCAGACACTCAGAGGTGTTTGGATTCTCCCCTCTCCTGTGATTCCCCCATGCTGGCCTCTCTTCCTGTTCACCTCTCTCTCCTCGGCTACTCCTGCCAGCCCAGCTTCATTACAGGAAGTGTAGTGTTTCTCTGGACAAAGCAACTGCACTGAGTCACACTTGGCTTGACTTTGTGTCTTAGCCAATTCTCTCATTGCTGGGACAAAATGCCCGACACCCACAGTTTAAAGGAAAAGAGGTTTATTTGGCTTATATCTATGGTCTTTTATCTACTGGCTTCCAGGCAAAAATGGTATGGTAGAAGAGATAGCAGAGGAAAGCTGCTTATGTCATGGAGGCCAGGAAGCAGAGAGAGAAGTGAGATATCAGGAAGGGAGAGACACACTTCCAGGTCATGCTTCCAGTGGCTGCCTCCTCCATCCAGGCCCCACCTCCTAACAAGCTAGCTAGATTGCCCAATCACCTTTGTAAAGCCCTACCTCTGAGTGCACAAGGCATTAAGGGTACATTTCTAGTAAAGTGTAACATTTGGGTCACACGTGTATTTTGGGACATGTGAGGGGAGGAGGCTCCATCCACATGGGTAAGAAGTGTAGAGGTGGTCCCCAAAAAGAATCAGAAGCTCTGCCAAGTTTGGATGGCCACCACAGGAAGTGGCAGTATTCTTCTACCTTCCTCTTTGATTCTGGCACTCTGGAAAGGCCACCCCTCACCTCAGTACCCTGGCATTGCAGCTGGACATTTAGCCCGGCACTTTTGTCACCTGGGCCTCAATCTGCTTTGCATGCAAATGTACCCAGAGCTCAAGGGTCTTCAGGAAGGCCTTTGAGGAAGCTTCCCTCAGCAACTGCAACCATATAATCTAGAACTATGAGATATGGTGAGCAGGAGAGGGAGTCACCTTTGGTGCTGAATTATAAGAAGGATTTTTTAAAGCCACCATTCATTCAGCAGTCTGCTAAAGGGTGCCGTGGAAATGTTCACAGGTAAAATCCATACAGATCCAGTAACTGACTGTTACTCAGAAGAAAGAAATGTCTTCCCATGATACCACCTCCATATCCTTCCTCCTACCTGGAAAGGAGACAGGGGAGAATTGATTGAGGCAGGATTTATTTGCCAGCACTGACTGATGTGCTGTGGTGAATGGCATAGGAACGCTAGCACTGGGCCTTGCCCTGGGGGAATCTTAATATTATCAGGGGTGAAACTTAGACACAAGAGAAATCTTGAGTGTCAGGGACACATTAAAGGTAATGGGGTATGTGGCTTGCAAAGACTTCTGTGTGCTCAGGGAAGGGAAGAAGCAATGTTTGCTGAAAGTATAGAAAAAGCCCCACAGGGCAGACAGAGAGGTGTCTAAAAATCAATAGCATTTAATATGGGTTGTGTGCTTGTTGTGTGACATACAAGTGTTAAGCATTTTGCATCTTTTCATGTATTTTCTCAATTTCTCAACTCTGTAGGCATAAAAAGTAGGAACAAATGAGACTTTCCCTTTTACAAACTGAGGGTCAAGGTTCATGGAGGTTTCAATGACAGAACCCAAACCTAGTGCCCTGAACATACCTGCTTCTTCATCTTCAACTTCTCTGTAACAGCTTTGCTACAAATTTGAAATTCTAGAAATTCTACTTCTTTGATGAGGAGTGCCAGGAAGGCTACCTTAGACTACTGGTTTAGTCACAGGTCTAACAGTTGCTTTTAAATGAACATTTGTAGCCATTGAATGTTCTTTATATTAAAATAATTTTATAATAAAAGAGAAGCAAACTTTTAATAGTTTTAAAATAAATATTATAGTTAATGCAACACAGAAAGGTTTCCATAAAAGGTGAGAATTTCTGTTTAAGTTATATTGCAGGTTTTGCTTTTCCATTAAATTTATAACTGACTTCCATTTTTCTGAAAAATCCAGTAATATAACATTATCTTGGGCATGGAGACTGTCAGATTACTGAATATCTATGGTACATTCCCTTTTGAAAATTCATGGGCTCTATTTTTGTGCAATTCCTACATTCTGAGAACTCCAGCAGAGTTATACCTTGTTCAATTTTGTTTAAATCACCATTTTCCAACCTATTTGGTTACAGATTAAACTGAAGTATCAACTAAAATATTTCTTCTTGTTTTATTTTAACTTGTTTTCATAAATTGAAAAAATAGAATTGTATCTGTTTATGGGGTGCAAAATAATATTATGATTTATAAATATAATGTGGAATAATTAAATCAAGCTAAATAACATCAACCACCTCAAATGCTTATTTTTTTGTGGTAGAAACATTTGAAATTTACTGTTTGCTAGCTTGAAATTTACAATAATTTACATGATGCAGGATTTACTATCTTAACAGATGCAGGAAAATTACAGAGTTAATTCAGTGACTCAATGATAGCTTCAAGAATACAGACTCTTTCATCTTTGTTTTGTGCCATCTACAGTGCATTGAGTTATTACATAGGTCCCTCTTTCATCCTTATGGACACAAAGTGGCTGCTGCTATCCCAGACATCACAAATAGATTCTTCTATGACTTGAATTCTATTTTCTCTCCAAAACCCATGGTGAAATTTTATCATATTAGTATATTAGAAGGTATATTAGTAATTAGGAGGCAGCGTTTTAAAGAGGTGATTAGGCTTGAGGACTGCGCCCTTATGAATGGACTAACGCTGTTATGGGAGTGAGTTTATTATTTGACAAGTGGGTCTATTATAAAAGTACAAATTCAGCCCCTTTTTACTCTCTCCCTTTCACTTTTTGCCATTGAATGCCAGATGCTGGCACCTTGATATTAGACTTCCCAACCTCTGGAAATCTGAGCCAGTGAATAACGTTCTTTATAAGTTACCCAGTCTCAGGTACAGCAGCAAAACTGGACTAAGACAGACATATGTGCCAACTGCTCTTGTTTTTGAGGTAGGATTTCACTGTGTTGCTGGGACTGTCCTTGAGCTCACAGTTCTCCTGCCTCAGCCTTCCACATGGCTGAGATCACATGGTAGCTGAGATTACAGGATGCACCATCAGGCTCAGTTTAGAAGGACTTTGAAATGCTGTTCTTTGTATCAGAGAAGAAATTTTCCCTGGAAACAGCATGTCTGACCTCCTCTCATATAATATTAGTCAGAGCTGGATTCCATGTTTTCTTCCCATTTGCTTATGGGTAAGCACATGACCTAGTCCTTGCCAATCTCTAGGAAACTGAATGAAATAGTTGTCATTAGCTGGTACTAATAAAAATTCACCCTCTTCCCTAAAAGGAGTTACTGATAAACATCTAAACAAATTCAGCATTCTGTAAAAAAAATAAATAAATAAATGTGAGATCATCTGCTGAGAGATAGCCCTCAGTATCTTCCACAGTCTGTTGTTTCCAGGATTAAGGAGTAAAACAGAAGTTAGGAAACCCAAAATGTCCTCTCCATTACTAGCATCTTTGAGAGCATCTTCTTCTCCTCAGCTTTGCCTTTGTTATCTACAGATGTGGGTATTTGTCATTCATCATTTCCTCCTGAGCCTGTAACATTATTTTTTCACATGAAAATATAGGAAAGCTATGTACCCCATTACTAACAGAGCCCTGGATGCCATCAGACCCTGTTATCTTACAGATCTTGCTTCAGTCAGTGGGAGAATCAGGTGAAGAAATGCAGGCACGGCTGCTGAGTCCTGAGCATAGAAACAGTATTACAAAACAAAACAAAACAAGAAACCTGAATTCTGGAGATTAAAAAAAAATGACTCCTTAAAGTGCCAGGGATCCGGAAACCCTTTTCGACTTTGTTCACCAGCTATATGACCAGAGGTGCTTGAAAATACTTCCCCTCTCTCCTCTAAACCTTTTATTTTATCAATTTATTAGGTGTTAGTTATAGTACGAATGTGTCCTGAAGAGCTTACATTGATTATAACATCCCTAAGTATTATAGGTTCTACTATAATGCCATTGTCTAGATGAGGAAACAGCTCAGAGAGTTTAATGCATGCAGCAAGAAATTGGTAGAGCTCTTTATTGTCATGCTTTGAGTTATCTTTTTCTACTCATACTCTTTCTTGTGCTGTAACTCCTTTTGATCATAAGACCTAGTATGTTCTTAGTATGGTTTTCTTCCCTTGCCACTGTGGGAGGCAAGCACTTAGGTGCTTAGCAAAATGTTATTGAGAGGAAGAATGAATGTATAAATAAACACTAGGGGCAGTTAACTGTGACATGAGGTGAGATTTATTCATAGCTCATATTTACTTGGAGAGGGGATAGGCAGTTGTTATAATTTGGATGTAAGGTAAAAAGCAATTCATGAGTGCTTACAGTGAAACCAGAATGACTGCCACTACATAAAAGGCTACCTCTATAGCCATGAGCCTATAAATACCATCTCTGCAAGTTTGCATGGTTTTCCCCCAAATCATCCCTGAAAGCCCTGTGTGGTAAGAAATCTAAATGAATTTCCTCTCAGTTACTAAACACTCTGGAAGGGAGCTTTCACCTAGATTTGCCATGCAATTTACTGCTGGAAAACTCCATCATCTTTATCTGAGTCAGAAGGCAAATTTCCCCATCTAATTATCCAGTGCAGCAGCTGAGGATCTAAGTAGAAGCTTGAGGGTTTCTGCTCATCGCTATAGACTTCCTGCCTGTCTTTTAAGATAGTGGCGTGACAATCTGAGGAGACGCCGCAGAGTTCCTTAGCAATGTCACCTCCTCTGTGACCTGCCAAAGCTATTTATATGTGAATGAGAACATAATTCAACATCAGAGGTAGCTTCATTTTAGTTTTAGAGAGGAAGGGACCTGAAAAACACAGTTTGGGTAATTTTGTCTGCAGTTTTGGATTTTATTTATGTCAATGCCCATTGTTGACAAGGTACTTAGATAGCTCACATTTGCAGGACCAACACAGAGACATAAACATGAGGAAACTACCACGAAGGTCTTTGATTTCAGGAAATTGCCATATTCAGTAGGCAAATAGTCATTATTTTTCTGTAGCCTGAAATTCTCTACATTTTAGCATGAGTGTTCACAATTTACACAGGAGAGGATCATTTCAAGACATTTCTTGTCAGTGGCAGATTTATGAGCATAGAAAGATTTTAAAAGTGGGTACAACCTGTATACAATACTCGGGGTAATTCTGCACCCTGGAAAAAATTTGAGCGTTTCTTTAGAGCCAAATTAACTGATTGCAAGTGTTCTGTAAATAGGAATGAGTAATGAATAATATTGACTCTTTTTGTATTTTAAGTCACTTTATTTTGGAAAAAAAAACAAATTAAATACTGGCCTTGGGATTACTAATGGAGAAAGAATCGCTTGAGCTTCTAAGGTAAAACAGTGACTTTTACTTCCCTTTCCTTCCCTTCCTCCTCCCTCTCTCTGTCCTTTCCTACTTTCCATCTTTCCTTCCAGGCAGCACATGCTGCATTAGAAATTCTTTTCTCCAGGCCCTGCTCCTGATGTTGAAATATAACAGTTAAGAGAAGAGAGAAGTCCCTGCTCTCATCAAATATCCTTCTAGGAAGTACGGGTTTGGGGAAGCTGAGGTACAAAACAAGTAAATAAATGAACAAATAAAGCATTTTCAGTGTGAAAAGGCACATAAGGAAAAACTATAGGTGTGTCTTCTAAAGAGCGTCATGTGGGGTGGGGTGACTACTTGAGGTAGAGTGGGTAGAGAAGAGCTTTTGGAGGAGGTGCCTTTTCAGCCAACGTCTGAGTGCAAAGGATGACGCACCGTGAATAGTCCTGAGGACAGGGCATTTCAAATAGACGAGAGCAAAAGCCCTGGGAAGGGATGCACGGAAAAGGGTTGAAAGATACCTCACAAAGCCTATGCTTTTTAAAAAATGTGACCTGAGTTTAAATAATGTGTCCACCCAGACAGAGGATTAGGGTGTTGTGAGTGAGATTCTGTTTTAAACGGACCAATTTTGCTCCGGGGAATTATTTCTCCGGGTATTGGTTATTTTTGCTTGTGGCCACTTGATGGCACTGTCGCACTGTATCATTTTATGGTGGCCCGCAGGCGTGAAATTGTTTCCCCGTGATGGGAGACTACAGTTTCCTGCCATGTTAAGGGATTTGTTACTCCTGGAACTGTTTTTCACTAGGAAGGACTTTCACCCCAAACTGAGAAAAAGGTTATTGTGCTGGCAGGCGCCAACCAGAGTCTTTGTGGATTCTGGACCCCAAGATCCCTCACATTCTGTCTCAATAAAATTGTCAAGTGGCTCACGGACGTCAGGTGAGTTTATGGGGAGGAGAGACTGGATCGCTCTCTTCTGGATACAGCACATGGTTAGTGAGACCCCTGTGCCTCCCTCAGTAGACCTTGGAACTGGCTGCTGCAAGGTGGGGAAAATTCCTTATAATCCCCAAATGAGATGATTCTCAGGTTACCTAACACCCTGTTTAACATTATCCCCCTCTTGCTGATACAGGGGAAAGAAACTCCCAACCTGCTAGACGTCTGGTACGAGTTCGTGTTCTCTAAAATCGAAGAATGAATTTTACGAACAATGCAGGTTAAGAGCAGAATCTATTTATTGAGAGAAAGAAAGCTTCTGTCTGAGAGAGAGACAGAAGGTGTCTTGAGTGGGTTGCCAAGGATCCTGTCTTTTCTAGGGATTTTCATAGAGTAAAACCCCAAGGTGAGGTAGATCCAAAGTGGGGAAAACATGGGAACTGGCAAGGTGGGCATGTGGTGGGATAGAATTATGGTCAACCGATAAGATCACAAGTATAGTTGCGGGGCTCTTCCTGTAGGAGGTTGGGTTAGTGTCTCCTTCTGACTTCCTCAGGGTGATAAGAGACCTGTTTAGAATTATCAGTCCCTGGTGTTTATCCTCAGGAAGTATGTGGGTGCATTTCTTTTATTTTTTGTGTTAAGGTCTGGCCCACAGGAAGCATCGGTCTCCCTCCCTTTGGTCTTTTAGCACTGGCTTCTTTGAAGGCGTACCCCTGTCTGACTGCTTATATTTCTATCTAACTCAGTTGCCTGTAACATTGCCACGGAAGAAAGTGAACTCTGTGGGGGGCCCTGAGATCAGGGGTGGGAACACAGGACTGCTGGGGAACACTGGCAAGCCCAGGTGTGTCTCAGTGTCACACGTGGAGCCCCAGCTTTTAGAGACCAGCCTGCCTCCTACAGCCACAGACCACACCACACGGGTGCCATCAGTATGTCCTCCAGTCTGGATGAGACTCCTTGGTTCCCACGGCTCTCAGCACAGTTTGCTGGGCTTTGGAAGGCAACATGATCTCTTTGCCTTATCAAGTAAGGTGCTGTAAGAGCAGGAGAGAGGGTCCTCCTTATGACATGGTGGATGGAGTTTGAACTGTATGGTCCATGGGCCTGGAAGGGGTCCCAGCTAAGGCATTTACCAGCTGGATGACCTTGGGACTGTCAGGCCCCATCTCTGAGCTTCTGCTCCTCACCTTTCTCATGAGGTGGGTTAAGCTAATTAGTAAAGGCAAAAAAGCATCATGAAATTACCATGTGCTGCATTAATACAAATTCTAATTGCCATTATCCCTGATAGATCTCCCTTTGTAATTTTTTATCTCTTCTCCTCAAAAGTAAAAAAAGAAAGGAAAACCAACTAAAGAAACTAGGAGTCCACTGTACAAGTGCACAAACCCAGGAGCCTTGTAGTGGGGGAAGAGAAGACACATCCACCCCCAAACACGTCAGCATGTGCAAGTGCTGGGGAACTGAACTATTCGTTCCTTTCTTTAATTGTCCAGGCTGGACTCAAACTTGTGATCTTCCTGCCTCAGCCCCCAGACTGCTAGGATTACAGCCATGTGCCACTGCACCAGATTTAGTAATTACTTTTATTGGGATATAATTCACATACCATAACATTTACTGCTCTTAAGCATCCAATTCTGTGGTCTTCAGTCTGTTCAGAGAGGTATGTAGTCGTTGCGATGATGCCACTCCACATTTTTCATTAGCCTGCAATGAAACTCTGTACCCTTGATGGTGCCCCACAGGTCTCTGAGGTTCTATTTCTCTTTATTTTTTAGTTTGTTTTTCAGACTGGATAATCTCAACTGATCTACCTTCAAGTTTGCTGATCTTTCACCAGTCTCCTAAAACCTGCTGTTGATATTACTTAGTGAAATTTTCCTGTCAGTTATATTTTTCAAATCCAGAATTTTTATTTGCTTCCTTCTTATAATTTGTCTTTGTTTCTTCCTATTTCTAGACTTTCTTTAATTCTTTGGACAGACTTTCCTTTGATTTTTATTTAAAATAGCTGATGTCCTTGCACAGTAAGTTCAACATCTTGAGTTTTCTCTGGGACAATTTCTGTGGATTGTCCCTACCTCCCCAATCCCTCAATGGGCTATACTTTCTTGTTGCTTTACATGACCCATAATTTCTTTTGTAGAAAACTGAACATTTAAAATAATCTAATACAATGTGCTACCTCTGGAATCCAGATGGTTCTCATACAGAGTCTGAGGAGGTCCCCAAAGTGGAGATGGGGAACTTAAACCCATCCCACTCACAGAATAAGTTTGCTCACTCCTGTTGCAAAAAAACAGTTTTCACGACTAGTCAGTGAGAGGCATTGGAGTGTATTTAGGAAAGAAAAGTGCAAACTCAAGAGTGGAGTGTGGGCATTTGAAGAATGAAATACGTTATCTTTTGGTACTAGGAACTTTTTTTCTTTTCTTTCTGTGGAAGCCTATGGAATTTGTGATTGTATAGGAAGTCCAGACTTGGTCTCAACTCATAGGGAGAAAAATAAAAACAATGGTCCATCCCACTCCCTGAAGGATAATGGCCCATTTTACAGATGAAAGGTGTGAGCCCACTTGTTTTTTAAAAAAGATGTATGCTCTACACATTGTTTCTTTGAATTCTGACACTGTTTCTTTAAGATCAGGGTGCTACCCTTTATCAACTAAACTACTTTATGGGTTTATAGTATCCTTAAGCAATTATGGGCGTGATGAGTCTGGAAAAAAAGAATCATGAATTAACCTAGGGATACCTGATACGGACAACCTTGGATAACTATATCCTGGAAGTTACAGTCCTCTTAGAAGTACAATTTTTTAAAAAATTTGCTTTTCCTCATCTCCTGTTTACCTATCTGTATTTCTTGTGTCCCTCTACCATCACTGCAGTTCATTAGTGACTTTGCTGAGCTAGTTCTGTGCAGTTTGTATGCTTTGTCATGTGTGGCCACTGCAGTCCATGCTCAGGTTGGTATCAGCCAGCTAATGGAGTAGACAGAGATTTACCGAACTACCTGGGAACAAAAGGTGGAGTCCTTTGCTGGTGGTTGCCTCTGTGTGTTAGAAGGCACCTTTGACACTTCGCCAGGCAGGTGAGAATGCTGCCTTAGCTTTGACTTCACATCTGTGCAGAGTCTGAAGGCCAGTGGCACTGAGAGCATGGGTCCTTCTCAGGTTCATAACCTTTCTAGAACTTGTAGCCATCTGAAAATGTCTTATTTGATTACTTTAAAAAAGACCTTTTAAAACTTTATTTGTGACAAACAATAATTCTATATATTTCTGGGATATGATGTTCTGATGTATGTTCATCTTGTGGAATGAAGAAGTCAAGCTAATAACAAATCGATCCCCTCATATTTTTATGTGTGTGTAGGAAACATTTACAATCAACTCGCTTAGCAATTTTGAAATGTATACTGCACAGTTATTCGTTATAGTCATCATTCCATGCAGTAGATCACTAAAGCTTAGTCCTCTAGTACAAATGAGATTTCATATTCTTTGAGGGACATCTGCCTGCCCCTTTCCTGCCTCCACTCCTTCCAGCCTCTGATAACCAGCATTCTACTCTTTAAAAGGAGGAGGTTCTATTATTGGTGACTGTATGGGTGAACCTGGAGCAAATAATGCTAAACGAAATAAGGCAGGCACAGAAAGACAAATACCCAGTATCTCACTTCTACGTGAGATTTCATTGCCAGTTCACTGTGGCGAGAGCTTAAAGCTTTGCAACTTCTCCAGTGTACATGCACAGACAGCACTATGGGGTCATCTGAAGACCTAAGAAGCTTTTCAAAACCCCTGTGGAGGTCTCATTCCTCAATTTTTTTATGCTTTTTTAAAATAGTGTGGGGTGAGCCAAGTGGTTTCCGTGGAGTTGCAGCCCCAGCCTTCATCGATTGATTGATCGATTGACTGAGACAGGATCTCAGTTGATACAGCTGGGCTTGAACCCTCTTACCTCTGCCTCCCAGAATGCTGAGATTACAGGCATGTAGCACCTAAGCTCTTCTGTGCTTCGATTGCCTGTTGCTTGCCCTAACTGGCTATCCATTGCTCAGGCAGCTGTATTATTCAAACGCTTGCTAGTAAATATTTAAAACAAATGCTTTACCCTCCCCCAAGCCTCTAGCACTGAGTGAGGAATAGAGACAAGTCTTTCTAGTTGTGTCTTCCGGGATATCGGCAGACTGGTCAAATAATGACAGTTCTTCAAGAATGAGGTTCATTCTGTTGCCTTCACTAAAGGGAACACAACCTGCTATTTCCCAAGTAACTGCTGAGCTGGAGAGAGAGGATAAGACTAGAAGAAGTTAAAATGTTACAAAGCTCCCTGTTTTTACTGAGATTTAGTTGCTTTTCCTGCAAATACACTCCCCAGGTTGCTGCAAGACTTTGGTTAATTTCCAGAAAAAGTTGTTTCTGACAAAATATTTGCCACTTTTTTTCACTGCTTTTATGAAAGAGTGGAGTTTTAGAGTTCATTGCAATCCTCTTGCTCTTTTCCCTTTGATGCTGCTGTGAACTTGCCTGGTTATACATGTGCCAGTGCTCAAGAACCTGTCCGTGTGGCCCAATGAGACTGACCTTGGTAATAAGACACAGCTGATTGTATCTTATTATCCCATACAGATGTAAACTTCAAAATGAAACTGATTTTAAAATATCAATCAATTAATAAGGGAGAAATATAATTTTAAACCCCCTTCTAAGATGGTCATAATCATCAGTTAAGAACTTACTCCAGTCCAATGTTGTCATTGGTCTTTTCACTCATTAAATTTCTCTATTTGGCATGTCTGACCTTATCATCTTCTCCATCAATCCATTTTATTCCATTTCCCTTTCTATTCTGTTCCTCAAACTTGGCTTGGCTGAGCTAAGAACACAAGGTAATTTGCTTATTTCAGTAGCAGCACTGTAAAGTCTGCAGAGGATCTGAAGGAGCAAAGGTAGGGCCCATCCTTCTGTTCCCGCCTGAAGCAAGTCCTTGGAGTTTCCAGGTGCAACTGCCATCAATCCTGGGGCAAAGAGAGGGCCCTGGCCAGACCCTTGAGCAGAAAGAAGCTCAGCTCCCCTTCCCTGGGTTTCAAGTGTGAGCCAGACACTTGAAACAAACAGCCCAGAGAGAAAGGCACCCCCCAACTATTTTTCTGGTTTCAAGAATTCAACCTAGTTTCATTGTTTTTTTTTTTTAACAACATAAAAGAGCTCCTAAATTGTGGCTGTCTGGGGAAAAAGGTGGTTTAGAACAGGAGTCCTTACCTCATGGGCCACAAACTACTAAGGATGTGTGGCCTGTTAGGGATAGTGTTGCACGGCAAGTGAGTCTAGTACACTTCATCTGTATTTATAGCTCCTCCTCTTGGCTCTCCTTACCGACTGAGCTCCGCCTCCTATCAGATCATTGGCCACATTAGATCCTCACAGGAGTCCAAACACTATTGAGAACTGTGCATGGGATGGATTTAGACTCTGCACTCCTAATGTAATAATAATAGAAATAAAGTTCACAAAAAATGTGATGTGCTTGAATTAGTTTTTTGTCTGTGGAAAAATTTTTATTCTATGAAACAGGTCCCTGGTGCCAAAAAGTTTGGAACTGCTGGCTTAGAAAACATACAACCAGAACAATACACACACGCATAGGGGAGGAGTAATCTTCTTATCTATTTGGCTGAAAATGATTGCCAGGTGATCTTCAGCCTGGATGCCTCTTATAGAGAGACCTGGAGGAAGAATGTCACACACTTGTCACAGAAGCAAATTTTTGAGCGTCTGTGGAGTTTGGCGGGGATGTCTTTCTGTGTAGTTGTGCTTGTGTATGTTTGTGTGTATACAGGTGCCTGCAGTACCTTATATGTTACGGTTCAACCTAGTTCCCCCATGGTACTCACATCTCCATTGTCATTACTTGATATTTTTTTCCATGATCTGAAATACAGGTCAAAGTCATAGAGGTAAATGCATTGAGATGACCAGAGTGCTGAGGGGTCTCCAGAAGGACAGGAATTGCAATGTGGCCTGGGAGGGGGCTGCAGGGCTGCCTGAGTTGCCTTGCCCCTCCGTCTGAAAGATGAAACATGCTCCCAGAAGGGAAAAAAGAAAAGTAAGAAGAATGGGCTTCTTCTGGGGAAACCAGCTGTCAGGACGCTGCTGCTCTAAAGTGCATTATTTGGGAGCATTACTAGGAAGAAGTGGAGGCACCCCACAAAGACAAGCCTAGGACTCAGCCATAAATAGAGTGGACAATGGCAGAATTGTGTGTGGTGATGGATGCTGTGATGTGGCCTGTGCAGTCAGGTGTGGGGAGCGCATTATTAAGTGTGTAAACAAAGGTGAAACCACAGACAAAATTTATCTTGATTTCAGAAAAGCTCTCTCTGCTCTCCTCACAGCATTCTGATTTACAGGCAGTTGGCAGAGGCTGAGAAGTACAAGCTATTGAAATGAATTCAAATTGTTTTATCCAGAGAGTGTGAAGAAAGAAAAGCTTTGGGTGTAAAGCTCACAGCCAGACGAGCACCTTGGCCCTTCCTGGTGACAGCAATAGAGGGGGTCTTGTTGGCAGGATATCTGCAGCATGGAGAGGGAAGGTGTGTGTGGGAGCCAAACAGCACAGCATGGGCAGGGGAGACAGGACTGAGAGCTACAAAACCATGGGCTATAAAAACTTTAGCCCCTGGCTGCCTGGTGACTTTGAAATCAGCATCTGCACTTACCTGAGAGAACTGGGCACTGACATGGAAAGGTTAAGAAGGAAAAAATCAGCTACTCTGAGGTAAAGGATGTAATTGGAGTAAGTTGTGAATAAACCACAATGATGAGTGTTCCCAGCTTTCTTTACCACAGTCAGATTTTAAGCACTAATCTGCAAGTCTGTGGTCTTTTCATATTCTCCTCCAAGTAAACTGTTCTCTGGTGGGAACTTTTCTGATATGTGCATGTTTTGGTAAGTCTTGCCTGCCTGCCTTTCTGCAGCTCTGGGATCAGGAAGGATTTGGGGCAATTGGGGATTCCCAGGGCTCAACCCCAAGGGGAGAGGGAAATGCACCCTGAAGGCATTGACTCATGGCCTTGGTCCTCATCTCCACCACTGTATCTCCGCATGGAGCAAGCGGACCATGGAGACCATGGTTCTTATGGGGTTAAGAAATAGCAGTGGCAGGAATGAGGGGCTAGGAGACAATCTCAGAGGGACTCTGGGAAGGTTATGCATCTTTCGCTTTGAGAGTCACATCAGAGACCTTAGGTGATGAGTACAGGCAGCTTAAGCAGTCTTGTGCTGGAAGAGATGCTTTGAATTAAAGAGGAGGCATTAAAACGGTTGCTTCCTGCCTGGGAAGACAGACAGCAAAGTGAGGGTGCAGGCAGAGTCTTGACCTTTTCCCCATATATGGGAATGCTGAACATCAATGTCCCTATTTCCCTCTTTTCTACATCCAAAAGAATAATTGCTTAATGTGTGCAAAGACATAAACGGGCATGAGGAGCAAATGTTGATGTTCTATTACAGAGGTGGTTTCAGTGAATAATATTGTGTAATAGAATTCAAAATAGCACAAGAGGATTTTGAATGTTTTCATCATAGAGAAATGATAAATGCTTGAGATGATGGATAACTTTAGACCCTGGCCAAAAAAAAAAAAGAAAGAGGGAAAGAGAATGGGAGAGAGAGGAGGAAGAGGAGGAGAAGGAAGAAGAAGAAGAAGAGAGAGAAGAAGAAGAAGAAGAAGAAGAAGAAGAAGAAGAAGAAGAAGAAGAAAAAGAAGAAGGAGAAGAAGAAGAAAAGAAAGAAAAAGAAAAAAGAAAAAAGAAAGAAAAAGAAAGAAACAAAGAAGAAAAGATAGCAGTGCAACATTTTCTTTAACTAGGGAAAATATGTGATCATTACAGCCCTTTCTGCTAGGCATGGAGATCTGCAGCCCCTTGCCTCATATCTGCCAAATCAAATCTGGTCAGGGCAGATCATGACTACCCTTTCTATTGGACTGCAAAAACCAGACTTCAACTCGAGTCTTCATGAGAGCATAGGTTTGATCTTACCTCCTAAAACCAGAAGTGACACTAGGTTGAGGCTGGATAAAATTGCAAAGGACAGAAGCAACTCTTAAGACTCACAGAGAAATATATGACAATGACTCATTTTAAATTAGAATCAGGTGTGGTGATGTGCTCACATTTCAGTTTTTGACAGTGCCTATATATTCTCAAATGCAGGCATCATTAAGGGAGACGTGCTTGGCAGCAGCAGGAGTAATTTTAATTGAGAAGAGAGTTCACATCATTATGTAGAAATGGATGTAGGTATATATTCATGTATAGGCATAAGGAGGCATTTATGATTATGTTCTTTCCTCTCTCCATAGTCATGGTTGTATCTAAAAGATGCCTAAAGCATCAGCTGAAGAGTAAAAGCTCATATTAAACTCTTTAGTTAATTTCATGTGTTCTGAAGATCTACAGAGTTTTTTTTTTTTTTTTTTTTAGTGTCTGACCTTAGCCACAGAACCTTCTTGTTTTCAGTCATCCGTGACGTCCTTGACATTTGAGAATTGCTGTCCTGTTATTGGTCACACTGGAAATGGTTCAACCCTGGACTTGGTCTATCACTGAATGAGATTTCTTTTTCCAAGGTGAGTTCTTCTACTTACACACATGTGTGAGTGTGCACTGTGTTGTGAGGCTCTTGGGGACCCACCAGTTTGTATGATGTTATCTGGTCCAGGTCTGTGTAAAGATTTGACCCTTTAAGACATCTGTGAACAGAAAGAGACAAAAGCTGATGAGTGTGTTTGTGCCATCTACTATGTTTGTTATCATCTGGGGCATAACAGGCTTTCCAAATGCCAAGAACTGAGCATAGTCAAGGCTCCAACTACATCAGAGACATCATGGAAGTCTATAGTTACTTTTACATTGAAGACTTTCTCCTTCAATGATGCCACTTTATTTATAATTGTAATTATGTCCCTGGAAATCGGGGACCTGGGCTTTTATTTTATAAAGTGATAAAACTAATTATGCATAACGAATATAGTATCTGCTTAGTTGCTCAGGATGACATATTGTATATTATTTGTAGGAGATTTTTGGCTGTGGCATGACCTCGCTGTGATCTCTAGGACCTAAATGGGGGTGTTTTAGCTCCTACCAGGAAAAAAAGTAGAGGAATGATTCACTAAAGAATCTGCTTTAAACCAGTGAATAATTTTGAAAAGAGCTTTGCCCAGACCCAAGAGTGCCATCAGCCTCTACTTTGGACTCAACAACAGTGTTTTAAGTACTGCAGTTGGAAATACAGAGCAGGTTTTGATACCCATGACCACCAGGGAAGAGTCTAGAGCAAGAAGAAAGAACTCAAGGCCATGCTAAAACCCAGAAAAGTAATGTGGCCACCAGCCACATAGACTTTCTACAAAATTCATCTTCTTTGCCTTGTCTTGCTTTCTGCTTTCATTCAAGGGCAACAGAAGTCACCTCTTGCAGGTGTCCTGAGTTCTTTTGCCTGGTGTAGTCCAGGAACAAGAGAAATGTATCACAAATTGAGGTGACTAACAAAATGGAGCCTGTCATGTAAATTAAAAGCAGAAAGTGTGTTTTAATTAGACTTGGCTACTACTTTCACTCAATTTCCAAATATTAAATTTTCCCTTTCATTTCTTGCATGAGTAATCCTGGCCCTGATTAATTGGAAACACTAGGCCCTTGCTACTTCTACATATTATCCCTGGAGGGGACTGTGCTTCATTGACAAATGTTAACTGAATGTGCTGCATTATCTTTCCTTGGCATAGCAAATAAAGAGGCAAAATCATTTATCCCTGGTCTCAGCAACCAGGTGTAGGGGATCTCAGTGCCTGTCTCTTCCTTGAACTGAATGATGGAGGCAGCGGTGCCTTACTTTACTGGCAGGCAAGACCAGTGCCCTCTACCTCCCCTGGGCAAATCAGAAACATCAAACTTTCATGGGATTCCTTCCAGTTGAAACAGTGCACTCCTTTATCATTGCAGCAAGAACGTTGGGAAATATTTTTTTCCTCCAGAAAATTAATAAGTTGAATGGGCCAAGAGGATAATTTAGAATGTTCTATTTTTGATGCCAAGTTGGTTGAACTTTTACTCTGAAGAGAGGGGGTGGAGTTAGATGACTCCATTGGTCTCTTAGGGCGTTTAGCAATCACACATGCAGTAAAATGCCTAATGCTTTGGAGATACCAGGTAACATAGTTATGCCACTTTTACTTCCTAAAAATGTCTGTGCTTGGAGTTCAAATCTCATAAAAACCAACTTTTTGTCATTTCCTAAGCTTTTCAAAGCCTGTTTTCTGTTTGAATAGTTCTGTTTGTTGCTTGATGTTAAAGCGAATCCCATAATTACTTTAAAAATGTTATTCAAATAACCATTTATCAGGGTTAGGGTGAGATGTATACGGGTTGCTATGGTTACTGAGATTAGTCCTGGGCGACAGGCTTCTGGTTGCTCTCACCTAATTACTCCAGGTAGCGCAGGGCAAACCAGTCAAAATGTTAGCATTCAGGCTTTTTCATATTACAGAATTGGTAATGTGAAGACAAGGCTACAAGACTGAAAATACTTTATTTACCTCATTGATTTCTATAGGAAATGATGGACTCTTTTTTCCTCTTCACAGAGAGCAAATGCTTAAAAGATTTTTTCACTTCTGCTTTTCTACAGAATGCCAATGAGCACGTCCAGGGACAGGGCTCAGCTGTGCAGGCATTTCTGGGGAGGTGAGTCCTGTCAGACAAGAGCAGTTCTCCAGGGAAGAAGCAAGCAGCAAGCACAGGTGAGGATGTCTCCGTCTAGCAATGGGAGTTTTCCCATTGGTCAGCATTAGCTGCTGCATAGGATATTCTGATGATTGATGCCCATATTTTCTGGAGCTCAGAGAAGCCCTGGTAAATCCAGACACTCTCACCTTCCCAAACCCCGAGGTTAGATTTGTTGAGTCAGTTTGTAGGATCTGCAAACAAACATAAACAAGGCTCCTTGGCATTTGTACTACTGCACATCTGTTATGTGGGATCACCTGACTGAAAGTCCCTTTCTGTAATTGTGTTATACTTTCCTTTTGGGGAATCACCTCCCAGTCCCAGAGGACTGTCTTGAGGGTGATGATTTCAGTCAAGTGCCCTGTCCTCCCTGGCCAGTAAGCCACTTTGGTGGACCAAGGTTGGTCAACATAGTTCTCTCTGCAAAGCTCTTAGGCTACCTTGGCCTATGTCCTTTTCTCATCTCGGATTTTCAGCATTTGTTTTGTGAACACTATGTCCTTTCCATAGGTCTTTTTTCTCCTTCCTTGTTTAAATTGGCTAAAGTCGGTTTCTGTTCTTTATAATCTTGTAATCCTGACTGAATCACTATCTCTCATTTTGATAACTTGAGATTTCTCTGTATTGTAACCATAAAGTAATTTGGCTCACTTTAAAAGAAGCACTCCAGGGCTTAAATATCCAAAGGTGTTTCCTTAAAAAGGTTTATAAGTTCTAGAATATTATGCAGTATCTCATTAGAGAACTTCTTATAGCAACCTAAATGCCTATCCTCGCAGGGCACTTACTAAAGTAGAAGTCCTTTCCCTTGATCAGCTGAATGAATTTCAGTGATCTAAGCAGTCATGCTAATTCCATTCTTCTTGCCAAGGAGAGGCTTAGGAAAGGCAAGAAATACAGATCTGGACACTGAGACATGGAGGAGTGAAGGTAGCTAGGAGCTGAAGGGGGCATTTCTTATTAAACTTTAAAAAGGAAAAGAAGTTCTTCCACTTACAATATGGGTCAACCTGGAATACATCATAGTAAGTAAAATGAGGTCAACATAGAAGATCAAATATTGCATGACCTTATTTATATGAGGAATATAAAAATGTCAAGCTCAGAAGCAGAAAGTAGAACTGGTTAGTGAGCCCTGGGTGTGGGCTACCTGAGAGGTGTTGGTCACAAGGTACAAATTTTCAGTTGTAAGATGAATAAATTTTGGTGATTTAGTGTAAGCATGATTGATAATAATGCTTTGTATACTTAACTTTGCTAAGAGAGTGGATCTCAGGTATTCATACATCACAGAGAGAGAGAGTGGGGGAGGGAGAGAGAATGAGGCAACTGTGTGAGGTAATGTATACGTTAATTAATATGATTTTGGTACTAATTTTACAATGTATACATCATATTGTAAACTTCATATACAGTTTTATTTTCTTTATATGGTAATAAATCTGGAAAAAATAAAAAAGGAGGCATATGGAAGAAATGATTCCTTTCCAGCCTTTGCACATGGAAATGTGACAGTGTGAATCAGGCAACTCTATGGGGACCATGCAAGGAAGCTGAGGCCAAGACTGATAGGTTGAGAATGGCAGAATAGGAAGGTAGAAATAATATTAATCCTTGAAAATGTTGCTGTGCAATTGATTTATCCAATTTTCGCAACTCCTTCCTCTATTCTGCTTGCTATACAAAATGGTGGTCTTACTGCTTGGTGTAGGTGAGTTTGGTCTTTGTAATTTGTAGTCTGAAGCATACCACTTTTGTTCATAGTAGTTTTTGCAAAGAATGTGGGAATAATCATCACTGCCTACTAGTCACTTTTTGGATTCTTCCCTATGGATACAAATATATGTCTTTTGAGGGAGGATTTCATTTTGTAAAGTAGCCATGTTGTCCTTAAAGAGTATGTAAACTGGATAATATCTATTCGATTTAACAGAAGAAAAAACTATAAAGTAATATGTTAGTTTCTTGTGAAGCTAGAAAGACAGTCCAGAAGTGCTATCATAAGAAGAGGCCCCAAAATATCATGCACAATGGCCACATCGTTGGAAAAAGTTCATTGGACCTCAAGGTGACATCTTTGAAATATAATGTGCATTATCTATCTTTTTATTTGTTAGAAATTAAATATTATTTTTCAGCTCTAAAATATCCTCTCAGAGTCTCATGTGCTCAGAGGTGGAGCTTTTTAAAGGTGATTGGATCATGAGGATACTATGTATCAGTGGATTAATCCATGGATGAGATCATAGCTGAATGTGCTGGTAGGAGGTGGGGCCCATTTGGAGGAGGTGGTTCACCACGGGTGTAGCTCTCTGTCTCTTCCTTTTTTTCTGCATTCTGGCTGCCATCAGGTGAACTGCTTTCCTCTGCCATGTTGTCTTTGCCTTGGAGCTGGCCAGCCATAGACTGAAACCTCTGAAACTAGGACCCAAAATACAATTTGTTTTTCTTTAAGTTGTGTATGTTGGGTACTTTGTTCCAGCAATAGAAAAGCTGACTAATACCCTATACACATTAATAGACCAGGCAGATACACACTTTTTATTTGTCATATTCCTTCAGTTAGGTAAAACTTGAGTCACAATGAAATCTTCAGGAAAACAATTGACAGGTCAATAGTCCATATTCTTATTTTCGGGAAGGTTATATGGCACAGATATGTGACATGGCTAGAAATTTGGGGTTTACATCATCAGTTTGAATACCTAGTGGTATACTGACTGTGAGTGTTAGACTTGGGTTGGAGAGTTAGTGATGCTGAAATAATTCAAAATTCACATTATGATATGACTTTGAGCAACCCTCAAAGCCTCATTTCTCTGATTAATGAAATGAAAATAATAGACAACAGTCAGGAGGACTCAATGCAGAAGGCACAGAAAGCATCAGAAGGATGGCTTTCCTCTAGTGAGCACTCACTAAATTATAGTCCTAACTTCTAATTAAGTCACTAAATTCTAGTTAACTCAGTTTTTTTGTGGAGAGTGACAGCCTGGGAAATATCAGTGCTTACAGGGAGACCAAAGAGAACAATTGGCAGAGATCATCTAGGGCTCTGGCACTGAGTTCCATTACTATTTGCACTTATTTTAAGAAGGCTGAAGTCCATTGATTACTTCAGCAACGGGCATTTCTTGTAATTTCAGAGAATTTGTTGTAATTTTTATAAGGTTCTTTGTAGTCATAGATCCTTCTGAATCTGGAAACTCTTGTAACAAGATCCTCTGTGGATTCTTCATCTCCTCCTAAATTCTACCAACGTCAGGTTAAAGCACTGAAGAGTCTACAGTTACCAAATTTTCCTGGTTATTCTTCTGCACAGTAGGATGTATTACTTACTACCAGATTAAGAGCCTGTGTTTAGAAGACCTAGGAAAACAAGAGAAAACCTTAATTGAACATTTTCTAGATCCTTGGCCTTGTCCTAAGCACTTTATCTCTACTCCACAAATAAGTAGACAGAGAGTGGCTCATGGGAAAAAAAACTTGCTTTAAAATGTCTTCACTGCTGCACCGTGCACTGTGTGGTTTCTGTGTTGATTCAATGTGATGCAGTCTCTAAATTTTCAATGTGAGCATTTAAATGTCCCATACCAAAAGTGTTCACAGTTTTGATTAGTTTCGAAATTTTGGAGGAGCAGCTAAATATGAGGAACAGTTAATTTCTGGATCTTAGGTCCTATACTCACAAATTTTACCCTTGCAAAGATAGACTTTCATAGGCTTAAGAACACAGACTGCCTGACTTCACCTCAAGGGTCTGTCATTTACCAGCAGTCTTGTTATGCATAAGTTTCTTAAATTTGTCAGACCTCAGTTACTTATGTGTAAAATGAAGATCCAAAAGTACTTACATCATATGGTTGTTGTGAGAAGTAATGAATTGATACTTTTAAAATGTTAGGAATATTGTTTGGTATACCTATAGGAATGTTCATCAAACAAAGTAAGTAAGTTATACAAAGTCCCAGAGCCTCAATATCTCCAGCTGTAGTTGGAGATTATGATCTGGGTACATGGTTGGAACTTTCTCGAGACTCTTGGATGAGGGGGTAACCCTTGCCTTGATCTCGGTTGGTATAATACTAGTTGAACATCCATGGCATGTCTTCTACTACAAAGGCCCAGAGTTCCCCAATGTCCCAGGCCCATACAAGATTGCAGAATTCAGTACCAGGAGTCAATGTGTATTTTCCCACTGAAGCTGATTATAATCACATCAATATAAAATATGGAAGGAATGGGGCAGAGATCTATGAAGCTGTTATCTGAGAAGTTCAGAACCAGGGCTCGGAAAGGCAAAAGTAGAACATCATATCAAAACTGTCTGATAGTTGTTTTGTGTATTTCTGATTTCATATAGCATTTGAAAGCTCCTGATATAGTATGAAAGGTAGGTATTGTCCGCTGCTCATGAATGATATACTGCTCCCCACAGAGGGGACTTGTTTGTGTATGTATGTGCACCTGTTTCTATGGTGGGAGCTTTGTTCTTGTGCCCCAACCCCACTGAAATCCCCAATTGAAAGCAGTATTAAGGATTGAACCCAGGGTCTCCTGCATGCTAGTAGCTCTTTACTACTGAACTACACTTGCAGCCTCCACTGGAATCCTTGATAGGATGAACAAACCCATATATATGAGCCCAAGTATATACACACATGCAGCAGCTAAGCACATCGGTGTTAAGGCTGGGGATCTTGTCAGGCTTCTTGTAGGAGGTCTACTGCAATTTCTGTGTGCATCTAAACATATTTTGGTTGGGTCATAGGGAAAAGAGCCTACCTCTGTTGTCTTGGGATTGTTCTGGTAATTTTTTAAAAGTAACTGAATCTTATTTTTTTTAAAAATTATTTTCTAATTATTGAAGTACAAATATCCTTTGAGTTTGACATGTTTAGGGATAAAAAGGGTTTTGGATTATTCTTTTCTCCCATTTGTAAAATCACTGAGGATTAGGAGTTAAAGTTTTTTCACATGCTCATTTATTCTTTTCAGTAGAAAAACATCCAAGCCATCATCATTTGTTCCTTAGTTACAAAGCACCACACGACATTCTGCTGTGTTGCTCTAGGTGCCATGGAGAGAAGATCTGAATGTAATCCTCTTCCTGTAGTAGCTGGGCTACTGCAGGGAGAACTAGTCTATGCCTTTGCCTGCTTTCTTCTTGATTCATACACGACTTTTTTTTGGCCTTTACAGCTGGCTCCTCATCTTTCAGGTCTTCCCTTTAGAATTCCCACTTCAGAGAGAACTTTTCTGATCACTCCTAAATTTTCAGGTCACTCATCGCCCTGCCCTGTTTCTAATTATCCTGTGTAATTTTTATCAGAGCACTTTTCACACTCAGCTGGAGTGATCAGTGCTACTGGAGGGTAGATAATGGACCAAGACTGCACAAAAGAAGGGGAGATCTGAGTGAGCTTTTTGGAAAAAGTGCCACTGGAGTTAGATCTGGAAGGATGGTGGTGGACTTGTGCAGAAGGAAGAACCCTAGCTAAGAAGTGGTAAAGATGAAGAAAGTAGCAGGTGAGCCAGGGCTTTGTAAACATCAAGATGACATCATAACTCTCTCAAAAGTTATTACAGTAAGCATCATTTAGGAGGCAAGGGCAGCTTGAGTCAAGCCCTGAAGCTGGGAGGGGGGAACACTCTGATGGGGAAGCAAGCATGGCCAGTTGACAAAAATCAGGCACAGTGTCATAAAGGAGAAGTGAAGGAGAGTGGTGGGGAGAAGAGACTGGACCCAGCTGGAGCACTTGGCCTTGTTTCTGAAGCCAACGGAAGACCAATGTATGCTTCTCAGCAAACCTGGCCAACACTGAACTATTTTAGGAGAATTAACTTGGTGGACTCCAGAAGATGATCTGCATCTTACTATGGGCTGCACTTTCTCACAGTTGCTCCATGACCCTTATCGGTTCTACATGCAGCCGCCAAGTGCAACTGGAAGCCTGTCACACTGGTACCTAAACCCTGACCATATGACTCCCCAGGTGTCTGCATGGATGCATGTGCCGAGTTTCAGAAATGGCCCTTGAGATTGATGATGGGAAAGTGAGGCTGAAGGAATATTTTCTAACAGTTCAAAGAAAGGCCATATGTTACTACCTCTACCTCCTGAATGATGTTGGTCCCTGCAGTTTCTCAAAAGGATATTCTTTCTTTTATTTTCTTTCTCTTTTTCAGTCCTAGGGTCTGAAGTCAGGGCCTTTGCACTGAACCACATCCCTAGGCCTTTTATAGTGTATATTTTTATTTTGAGACAGGATCTCACTAAATTTCTAAATTTCCCAGACCTGGCTTGAATCCTCCTGTCAAGCCTTTCAGTCCGATTACAGCATGCACCGTCATGCCTGATCTCAGTAGTATATTCTTATGTATGGAAACTCCTTACTCTATGGACTATTTGCCCACTGGTCACTTTCACAGAAAAAGTTTTGTATTTATTCATGTCATATGATACGTGGGTGCCTGTGTAGGATTTTAATTCCATTTTGTCTAAAATAATGGAAATTATGTCATGTTATTGAGGAAATAAATAATAAAGTATGTGAAAAGTGCTCACCTCAAAGATAGTATGAAAAAAGGGCTTAATCAACACTGTCTGCAGTTAATATTTCATTTGCAAAAAGTTTTCGTTACAGAGCGAGAGTTTAAAACCAATGGGATAGATGATTTTCCAGCTGTAAGCCTCTGTGGCTTTCAAGTTCTGGACATGTGCTATGGTTCAAATATGGTTTGTCTCCACCCAAACTCACATTGAGGCTTTGTCCCAATGC
>RJWT010004757.1:0-32525 GCA_004365215.1 Cuniculus paca
TTTTTCCTGGAAACATTTGGATATTTTAATTTAAGAGCATATGATAATAACCCCCACATACATTTCTGACTTGAAAATAAGTGGGTTCTATTTAATCATCTTTAAACAAAAGCTTCTCAGGAATAGAAGTCAAAAGAGTGCACTGGCGTCCATAGGGCCTAAAAGTCCATGGTTAATCTCCACGAAGAAAGCCAGTCATGAGGGCTTTTGAGGTTCTAGGATTTCAGGAAATGCTCCAACCTTTGAAAATGTGAGATCTCGCTTTTTTACTTTATACCTTGGCAATTCATTTTGACCAAGTCGATAAAATCAGAGAACTGTAGATACTTAGAATGAGAAAATCTTTCAGAGTGTATCATTGATCATTGATTGATTTCTATAGTACAGCATCAAAACCTTGGCCCCCCTCACTTTGCTGCTCAGGATGACAGCAGCAGTCCCCACTTGTTCCTTACTTAGTCATGTGAATGGCATGAGCACAGGAGGACCTGGTTACTTGCTGTTTTTCCCTGCTGGATTGACTGGTGTCCTCTTGTCTTCTGAACGATATCATAGCCCCTTCCCATCATCCAGAGTGAATACTTTGCCTTTCTCTATTTATTCTTACTGATGTATTTATTGATCATTTCTTGTTCTTATTAGTTCCCTCCCAAGCGATAGGATCTTGGCTCTGTTGCTTTGATAACTTCCTGTGTGGAAAATAGGAGCTCTGTTAACACTGGTTGAATGAATATTGGGAGATCCTGTTTAGTCACTCTGGACTTACTCCTTTTCAAACACATCTTGATTTAGAAAACCAACTAAACAAAAACAGTGCATTCCATGTGGATTTCTTCAAGTATTAGACATCCTTTCAGATTAGAAGGTGTATATAATATGGTTTAGTGGCCTGTCAGAAAAGTTAGCACAATAATATCAGGATATGTGTTACCTTTTAACAGAATGAAGAATGTTGAAAAAAATAATATTAATGATAGAAATATTTTTTGGAAGCTCATTTCCAAGTGAAGATCTCACAGAAATACAAATCTAATTTTAGCATACAGTCAGTAAAACTGCAAGTCACTGAAAAGGGCAGCATTTTATTTATTTTTTAATTTATTTGCCTATAGGCAGTGCTGAGGATGAAACTCACGGCCTCCAGGATGCTGGGTGAGCTCTCAGGCACCGAGCTGCACTCCTATCCCTCCTCTAGAGTTGCTTTTGCAGAGTCACCCTCGAAGGGCAGCACCAACAGCTCTCACCCAAGCACTGAGGTGCTGGTGAGGGAGGAGCACAGCCTCCAGGCTCCTCTGCTAAGCACTGGAATGCAAGAGGAAGGGAAAGCTGTCTCCATCCTCGTCTAGCAGTGGAAACTCTGCTAGGCCCATCTAATACCCCCTCTCTAAAGGAGCATCTTTCTGCACAGAAAGCCATTCCAATTGGAGATCACAGCTATTCCCTGCTGATTATGTGTAAGAAGTTCCCGTGCTTGGATTTGTGTGTGAAGACTAATGTGGAAACCAGGGCTTGGCAAACTTTCTCTGTAAAGGAGCAGATCATAAATATTTTAGGCTTTGTGGGCCATGCAGTCACTCAACTCCGCTGTTTCAGCACAAAAGCAGTCACAGAAAATATGTAAAGGAATGCAGACTGGTATGTTCCAATAAATCTTTATTTACAAAAGTGGGCAGGGGCCAGATTTGGCCCAAGGGCTGTAGTTTGGCAGCTACTGTGACCGAGGACAAGTGTGAGGCTGCTTTGTTAAACATACACCATGAGAATTATTTACTTTTCTAAATATTGTGGAAGTGTACTCAATATTGCCCCTTATCTCATAGCTAAATAATAGCATGCTTTGTGCAGAAAGTAGCTGCTAAAAAAAAAGTAACTGCATGTCTGCGGAGTTTGGTCTGTTCAGTCATTCAGTCACCTGCAAAGAGAGACAGAGGAGGCCAGCAGTACTAGGAGACTTAGGAGCAGTAACTGTCACCACCAGCTCATTTTCTAATTACTTTGTTATCCTGAGCAAGTCACAGAACACGTATCTGCTGCAATCTTTAAAAATGAATACGACCCTCTGCTTATGGTCTGTATCCCTTGCTCATGTGCTAAATAGCTTTACACTGCATGAGACTTTCAGATTCAGCTTTAGGGTGTGTGAGAGTGGCCAACAGAACATTATGAATTGAAAGGTATTGTACTAGGGTTAACCACAGAAAAAGAAAGAGAATGTCCGTCTATCTATCTATCTATCTATCTATCTATCTATCTATCCATCTATCTCTATCATCTCTCTCTATAATCTCTCGCTATAACAGGTGCTTTATTATCATCATCGTCTCAAGTGATGATGGAGACCAAGAAGTCCCACCATCTGTCCTCTGCAACCCAGATACCAGAGAAGCTGCTGGAATAGATCAGTCTGAGTCTCAAGGTCTGAGAGGCAGAGAGCTGATGGTGGAAACCCAGGGTCTGAGGCTGATGCTCCTTTAACGTCCAAGGGTAGCAGTCAGCTGTCCCAGCTTCAGAGGAGGGCCTGAAAGTTTCTTCCACCTTTCTGTTCCACTTGGGTGACAATGGACAAATTTCAACATCCCTAGACTTTGGAAAGGAGAAAATGCTTGCAGTAAAATACTTAAGAAGGATGACAGGGATTATAAAGTAGGGCACAATCGGCTGCAGTATCTCAGAAACTAAGGACAAATTTCATGTAAGTGTAAACAGACCAAAAGTTTCAGATAGTAAACAAAGTGACAAATCTTTGAAATACAGAAGAAACAAAAGTATGTACTTTTTCTTGCACTTCTCCCCAGAACTCTTTTCTCAGAAATGCATTCTTTTTAAGAATTTCTTTCCTCTTGGTGTCTAGTGTTATTCTTGCTGTATTTTATTCTTTACTTTCTGCATGCCCTTTGCAGAAGTTTCTAATTTATAGCTTTCCACCACTCACATTGTCCTGTTGTTTTCCTCCTAGCTTTTAATTCTCCTCTCCTCCCATTGTGAGACTCGCAGGCTCTGTAGACCACGATTTATTTTGTATCCTTACCCATAACATCTTGGCTTCAAATTTAGGTCCCTAAGCTATCTAAATTGTTGTGCTAACCAAGTTAAATCCCAGAGCTTAGAGCAGCTACAGGGAAGGTTTCCTACATCTCATCCTGGTGCTGTAATTGAAATTAAAGTAAATTATTCACACAGTGCACATTACTGTTGGCGCGGCTCCTTCTGCCTTCTTCCCAAATGACATCATGAGTTATGCCAAACTAAACTCATTTCCATTTTTGATATGGTTAACGAGTGGTAGATGAGGAGAATGCCATTGACTGAATATAACTCGATTTCAGCCAGGCATTCAGGGAAAACAATGACTCACGGTGTTTTCTTTTGGACACAACTGATAAATATTAACTGCATGGTACAAGGATATTTAAACAAAAATTGTCAAGACCTGATTACTTGATTGATAAGAATCTGCAAGAGGAACGCCATCTCCAGTTGTTTTCTTCAACACTTCTTTGACCCAGGCTTAGTCTACAGTGTCAAGAATGAGGTGACTGAAGTGTATTCGTAGTGGTTTAATTTTAGAGGACAAAATTCTAAAATAATAAAGGAATGCAGAGTAAAGGAAATACATTGTTAAATAGTCTTCATGAAAATATTCTCAATAACTATAGGTAAGAGAAGGTTGATCTATACTAGCACTCACTGAGAAGGAATGTTATTGTTCAAGCATGTTTTTGAAGATTGATCCTCTGAGACATTTTTAAAAGAGGGTGAAGCTGTAACTATAAATTGTGTGTGTGTGCGTGCATGTGTGTGCATGTGTGCATGTGTGACCTAAAAAAGAAGGCTGGATAGAAAAGCATACTATCATTTACAAAGTTATCTCTGAGTAATGACATTGGATTTTGTTTTCCCTTTCCTTTAGAAGACTTCCTTAAATTTAGATAAGTGGTCTCTGTCCAATTTTTTTTTATTTCTAGTAAGATGGCTATTATTAAAAAGATAAAAGGTAAGTAAGTAATTGTGAGAACATGGAGAAAAGTGAACCCTTTCCACACTGCTGTTAGAAATACATTAGTATAGTTATTATGGAAAACAGTACAGAAGTTCCTCAAAAAATAAAAATACAGTTATCATATGATTGAACAATCCCGCTGTGTCATATATAGCAACTAAAAATGGAATCGACAAGTGTGAGAGAAATTCCATGCTTACTGAAGCACCGTTTGCCATGGATACACAAGATACTGAGTCAACCCGAGTGTCCATCACTGGATAAGCAAATAAAGAAAATGTGTACTGATAAGCAATGGAATTTTAAGAAGCCACAAAAGTAGCAAGCTTTACCATCTATAACAACATGGACGTACCTGAAGAGCAATATGTTTAGCGACGCAAACCAGGCGCACAGAGAAAAATACTCTAGGACTTCCTTACAGAGGGTGAAATCAAAACTTGACTATGGGAGCTGGTTGCTCTCATAGTCACAAGGAGGAGGATGGTGAATATGGAGAGAACCTGACTAGATGAGGAACTAATGAAAGGAATATATATATATATATATATATGGACTATCTATATATAAGGAATATTTATATATATATATATATATATATATATATATGAATACGTATATACATATGTATATTTACCGTTAAATGACAGGACAAATTTCTGGAGAACTATCGTATAGTATGATGACTATGATTACAGCCAAATATTATAATCTTGTGTATAAGAGGGATAAATGTAAATGTTCTCATCACAAAAACTATACTTATACACAATGCACTGGCTAATGAGCTAAATTTAGTTATTCCACAATGTTTTTATACTTCAAGGCCTGTTTTGCACAGCAAAAACAATTTTTAAATCAATTTTTCTTTTTTGGTAAAAAGGATACAACCTGTAGATAATTTAAAAATTGGTCAAAAATGAGCATGAGGGTAAGTAAAATTCTGCAATTTTTTTTGTTTTAAATCTCCAAATCGATGTCAAATTCATGAAACACAAGGCTGCCCTTTATCTCAAAAGTTTCTGGTGCTTTTGCTGGGAGGTACAACAGAATCTGTCGCAGGGGACAGGAACGAAGAAAAACCTGGTACTCTTGGAAAAAGGAACTTAAAAGCTCCCCAATCAGTGTTTGCTTCCATCACAAATACCAGTTCCTTCCCCACGGCAGAGCCCTCTCCCCACCCCTGCCTGCGCCGGGAGACAGCTGAGACCTCAAACCCGTCTCGATCACAGAGGCCGCGTGGACAGTTGTCACTCACCCAGGCTGTGTGCTCACTTCCGAGTCCCAATCCGATCGGGCCTGGAAGACAGACCGCAGCTGTGCCCAAAGAGGGGCCCTCGAGGTGTCCGTCAGTGCCTGTCCCAGTCAGGGCTCCCCAGGCTGCCAACGGAGAGCGGGTCTCTCAGGGTTACGTGATGCGGTGAGAATAGCGCTTGTCTGGGAGGCTGGCCCAGCCTGGGTGTAGTGTTAAAGTCTCCTCCAGACTCTTCTTTCCCGAGAAAGTAATTTCCCCAAAAGCGCACCCAACTGTTCCGCTCCCAAGATTTTGTTTCTTTTCTGTTTCTTTCTTTGTGTCACTGTTCACCGGTAAAACTTCACAATTTTCCCTCAAACCAAGGAGAAGCACTGAAAGTCTGGTAGCACATTGAAAATAACATAGGCTAACAATTGAAAAAATTGTCCTTTTTGTAGAAAGAGCAGAGTCATAATATTGAATTTCTACTGTTTAATGAGATATTTAAATTATATATAATCAAGAGGAAGCCCATTATTTTAAATGATTTAAAGGTTCCCATGTGAAGGGTGAAATACAGAAGTCTTAGAAGATATTCCTGCCGCCTGCCTACCCTCCAGACTGCATCCTGATTTCAGCTTTTCTTTGCTGCTCTTACATAAAAGAGCTTCTGGAGAGATTGCTCAGAAGTGGAAGCGGCTTCTCTGTTTCTCTAGCAGGGCCACGGGCAGGGGTTTCACTGAAGTTCAGCTCTAATTAAGATTTGCTTTGCTAAAGACAGCGCACCTCGCTCTGCTCTCCCCGGGTGCAAACGCCAGACCTGGAGGCCTTCCCCATCGGGCCAGTAGCAGAATCTTTGCTGGTAGAAATGCATGGTAGGGCTACACTCTGCTCAAGTTTCTTTTGTATTTCTTCTTTTGCATCCAGACTCGGCCACCACACCATGCCACGGGCGGTATTTGAACCGAGAGCAGACGGCCCAGCACACAGGACTGAGAAGAACTAAGCCAGTGGTTCTCTGGTTTCTGAGTTCTCTCCTGGCTGCCCTGGGGGAAATTTTCTCTGAATGACTGGGGCGCAGAGAAGAGAAGAGAAGAGAAGAGAAGAGAAGAGAAGAGAAGAGAAGAGAAGAGAAGAGAAGAGAAGAGAAGAGAAGAGATGTGTCACCTAATGGAGGGAATGATCCTTCCCAGCGAGACCGGAGGTTTTGAAACGTGCCCTATCAGGCTCAACAGCACCAGTGAAATAGGTTTCAGCCAAAAGGTGGCTGTGACCACATCTGTACACATCTGTTCATCACCAGGGTTACCGTGTACAGGACGGTCCCTGGCTCAGCATGGGCACAAAGATGCTTTGATCCACACAGATTGGGTGTTCACTGGTGCCCAGAGCAAGACTCCTGTCCCCACAACCTATGGGACAGTGATCAAAGGCAAAGTGTGGACCGGAAAAGAAAGCTCAGCTCAGGAGCGTCCGGCGCTCAGTTTCCACACAACTTCTCTATCCAGGTTCTTTTTTTTTTTTTTTAATCTCTCTTAAATTCTAACCCAACTAACCTGGTGTTCTTTTTTTTTTGTGGCACCAGGGATTGAACTCATGACCTCACACTTGCCTGACAGGCGCTGAGGCCCCTAAGCTAGATCCCCAGCCCTTAACCTGGTGTTTTTAAGGACAAAAAAAGAAGAAAACAAAATTGTGACCTGGTGCATTAGTTGTTCCTGTTTGTGAGGCAATCCTCTTTTAAGGTGTGTTTTATCATTTATTACAGTGTATAAATATTTATTAAGTGCACAGGAGATCTTTTATCCAAAGAGGACAAACAGGCAACAACAACAAACACACAGCATCCTAAACTCTTTGTTGATCACCATCAAACAGCGTTTCAAGCTGATGACAGCAATGAGCTGTGGCGTGTGGGCCTGACTGATGACAGTCACGGTCTTCCCAGGGGTCCTCAGCATGTCACCTAGCCACAGGATCAGGGAACACTTGCGGGGGACACAAAGTGGCAGAGATTTAGGTTAGAGTTTGAAAATCATAAGCCTTCAGGATTTCAGTTCTTCATATCCTTTGTTGTAACCACAGAAAGGACCAATAACTATGACAATCCAATCACTTATAGAAAAAAAAAACATATGACCTTCCCTACCATGTAAACATTAATAACATGATGTACTGTGGTCATGTAAATATTTTAAGGGAATCACCTTAAAATACTTCCGTCAAGGTGTTCTTGAAACAATCTCACACTTCCCCACAAAATCTATGTGAAGAAATTCTGGCATCTGTGGTTGACCAATAAAGAAATGTATTAAAACATGTTTTCAATACTCAAGTGACTTCTTGTTATTTCTGAGGCTGGTATTTGTTTCCTCATGGGTTCTGGAAATTTCTCAGTTCTGAGGTTTTTTAAGTTTTTGTGACTATGAAATCGTTCTATGCAGTTCTTTGTCACACTCTTAAGATTTTCTTTGTGAATGCATGATGAACACTGAGTCACACACAGCACTGTTTGAGTCCCAAAGACAGGAGACACTACACTAATCAGGATAATATTGCTTCTCATATCATGCTGTGCAAAAACTCAGAGGTTGAGTTTACGAGCCACAGGATGGTATCCATGGAGTTGGACTGAAGTAGAGGATAACGTTCTAGCCAAGTCTAGAAAGGAGCTCTGTGAGGCTGGCTGCTCCTGTTTATTCAGTGCCTGTTGGTGGCTGCTAGCCACAGAGCACTCATGCAAGTCGCAGAAGGAGACAAATTTCTGAGATAGCCTGAGCATGGCTTGGGTCCCCCATGGTCCCTTGCGGTCCAAGGTGTGCTCTCCAGGGTAGTACTGTCAGGAGGTGGTGCATGCTTGGAAGGTGGGGTCCGGCAGGAGGTGTGTGAGTCATTGGGCCTGTGGTGAGAAGGCATCATGGACCTGAGATGCCCCCTCGTCTCTGAGACTTCCCATTTGGGGTGGTATTGTCCTCTGCACAAAACACTCCCACTATGGTACGCTATCATCTGCAACCCTCCTAAGAAGACAATCAATGACCTGCCCGGTATTAGAAGTTGAGCCCCCGACATGTGAGCTAAGCAAGTCTCCTTTTTTTTGCAAGTATCCTGTGTCAGGTATACCAAGATATTGACAGAAAAATGGCTAATCAAGATACCTAACAAGTGAATCAATTAATGTAGAAATGAATGATTGCTTCCACTAAGTATTGATAAATTGGAAAATCTTTCTGACACTAAACTGTCAAAAATAGATTCTAAAAGTAGCCCACGCTTCAACATCTCAAAGTGACTTACTCATTTTTATCACAGAAGCAGTCCTATTCTACTAGAAAACACAGTATGCAAAATGTAACACTTCCTTTGAAATTAAAGAAATAAATAATAAATAAATAGTTTTGAAACCCTTGTTTATCACATTGCAGATTTATTTCTTCCAGTCTGCGAAAATCTAGAAAAGTGCTCTTACGGAATTTGTAACTAACTTTGCTAGTCACAGGGAGCTTCCCATGTCCCAAAGCTTACCATCTACAGCAGCATTTGTAATGGTGGCAACGTGTGGATTTATGCGACTATTTTAACTTTTAAATTAATTTTAAATCAATTCTTAAATAGATTATTTCCAACCATTATTTATCTTTTGGCAAACACTATTGTTGGTTAAATGTGGAATTATTCTGTTCCACACTTAAACACGTTTTAGAGTTGATGAAAAAAGTGGGCTCCAGACCTTTTGCAAAATGCTTGACTTGAAAATTTACCACCTTGAGCTTCTCAAGGGACCATGATCACCACTTTTCCTAAAATCTCTGCTAAAGAGAAAAAAGTCACTTGTTTATTAAGATGCAAAGTGTCTGTAAAGTATAATGTATAAATATACATCACTGATGAGTGTCATAGTTGTCTTCATCAAACATTCTACTCAGTGGTCCCTCACTGAAATATTTTCCTTCGTAATCTTTGCTCTCCATGGAAAGACATAGAACTGTGTATTATAAAATAAGATAAATTTCATATGTGCACAATTATCTTTGTAAAGAAAAATCTTCCTTGTAAATTACAATTTCATTAACTGCAATAATTATAACAAAAATAACATTATGGATATGTGATGTTTTATTTAAAAGGGTTATAATTATAACCAAAGGGAGAGAATCTTTATATTAAGTTAAAATTCAGTAAGCCATTTTGACTTTGCATAGATTAATTCTCTTGATCCTTTTACAGTGACATTTTTCTCACAATAGAAAGTATGATTTTAATCATAACAGCTATCTTGCAAATAAATATTTTGCGAAGAAAAAAAGGTAAAGTGAATCCTCCACTCTACTTGATTACAAAGCCTATTTAACTCAGAATAGTCTTTCAAATAGTCACTCACCCTTTGGTCCTGGAAAAGTAATGATTTATGCCAAGCACAAGGCAGAAAATATACTTAATTTATTCATTGCACGACCTATACACCACCTGAGGGTGGGGTTGGGGGCGCTGGAAAAACATCGTGCGCTAATAAATTATTTCTCCTTCTTTGGAAGCCTGTCACTATGGTATACTGCCAGTAAAGCTTACAAATTATTCTTATTCTGGAGATGCTATTTAAAAAAATAAAAAGGAAAAGTGTATGATTAAGCCTGCCTATTTTTTCCTATAAAATTTTGATAGGAAATGGATAAACACTTGGGTTTCCACTAGAAAAGTGTGAACAGTGAGTGCATGTAAAAATAATAGAAAATTTCCTTGATTTTTTTTTCTGTTTGTCACATGTTAAAATTTATTTTCCTGATTTCTGGACCCTCTTCACGTGAACACTCTCTGCAAATGTCAGCATTTGAATAAACTCCCAGCTCTGCTCTTAGGCAGACGTCTACACAGTTGATATGATCCAGATAATTCATGCAAAAATACAAAATTTAAAAAAAACTCTTTTCATTGCCTTTGCAAGGCCCTCATTCCTTTTCTCTTGACCTGAATTACCCCCATTTTAGCTCTCTATAGAGCACCAATTCAAAAATAAATATTGACCCAACACTTTATTTTCTGTTGTGTTGACTTGGCAATGTACAGCCAATAAAAGCTACACCAAAGCATCTGAACACTCGATTTAACCCTGGAAATTTGCATTTATAATTGATGGTTATGTTTAGCTGATTAACAGTATAGAGAAACACTCTGAAGATTACCAGTGAATTCCACTTATTTTGTAAAATAAACCCGAAGGAAGACACTAGTGGAATTTCAATCTACCCACGATGAGCTGGATTTAAAGAAATTTCATGTATTGACTCCTAAATTAATTTTTCTAAAATAAGATAACATCAAGAGACAAAAAGTTCAAGAAATAAACTCAGCAAACAAGCTGAAATAGTGAAATGAATATTTCGTCGTACTTAAATAGCTCAACTGCTGCATATTTTGAAGCATTCCAAAGACAAATGATTTAATTTTATACACACTTAAATTTTAAAAAATAAAATGAATCCAGTAATGTTAATGATGGTGACCAGACCCCAAAATATAAAAATTTCAATCATTTAAAGTTGAAGAAATTAAAATTAAAAAAAATAAGGACCTTGTAAGGATATTTCTTTTCAATTTTTGTGCTATCTTATATTTTAAAAATAAATTCTCCACCAAAAAATTGTAAGATTCAGCGAAATCAATAAATTCACATATGTCAATTATATTTCACTGTAATTTGAGACAGGAGCACAAATTTAAAATCGGTTTTCTTCATCACTACTGAGAACTTCAAATTTTATCATTGACTAGGAATGGGAAGGGAAAAAAAAACCCTCTCAAATTTTCCCTTTCACTGAAGACTCATGGCATTTGATCAAATGTGAAATATGGGGCAGTTGCTGTTGATTTTGTAGATTTTCATAGACTTAGAAGAAATAAGAAGAGCAATTTTGCTTGCCAAGGGAGGTGGGTGTGGATCTAGTCTTCGGGGTCTAGATGGAGACCATGGAGCCCTGTGGCCAATTTCCCACTTGCAAAGTCCCCAAGGGCTCAGAATGCTGTCCAGGATGCTGTGGGGACACAGCTGGGATTCAGCATTCTTTACGGCTTCCTTTTCCTCCACAAAGGATTTCAGAAGACATAAAGACATGCAAAACACAGTGATGTGGAAAGGGGTCTGAAAGTACCTTAAGATGCTGGAGACCTGATCGCAATGGGCCAGCAATCTCTTCTGCAGGCATCCGTAAATGCAAAGCCCATAAAATTGCCACCTGGTCAAGGTACTCTTCATCCCTCGCTTGCTGCCACATTCTTCAAAATAGTCAAGATACGCAATCAACCTGAGCGTCTGTCATGAGTCGAATGGATTATAAAATGTGTTATAGGCCATGGAGTATGATTAAGAATTAGCAAAGGAGTTGGTGTCCTTAGCCATAATGGGAACAAGGTTGGGGGACGTTCAGCTAAGTGAAAGAAACCAGACAGAGGGAAAAAATATTACATGGTCTTCCTTATATGTTAAATATATATGTTATCACATGTGATACATGTAATGTCGTCTACATGGTCAAACATAGAGAGAAAATTAAACACCAGCGACAGGAAACACAGGAGCATGGAGGCCAAAGGATATCAAGGTGGCATGAATGAGTCTAAAGATTTCATGTACATCATGGGAACCGTAGTTCAAAATAGTGTATTGCATTCAAGTTCTTATTATTAGATGAGTAGAGTACAGGTGTGCTCATCACAGAAGGAAAAGTTGGTGAGTATGTGAGTTGTTGGCTATGTTAATCTATTTCACTGGAATTATCATTTTATCAGACACCGTACATCTCATCACATCATGTTGTATATCTTAAGTATACACAGTTAAATTTATTCAAACAAAGTGAAAAAATTGCTTGAAATACAATTTTTACTTATTTTACCTGCTTCATCCATGGAGGATTCTGGCTGGGGCTTTGGATCTCACGGATGAACTGTGGGGTTCTGTGAAAGCTCTGAAGGTTCAGGCTGGGTCGAAGCTGGACCAGGGAATGAAGGATGCTTCTTTCAGCCCCATGAGCCCTCTGGGCCTGGTTCAGAGCTGCAGCAATGCTGTCCTGCTTGCCCTGAACCCCTTCTCTGGGGAGGCCCCGCTCAGACCATGCAGCCTGGCCTGCTGACCACGCTGCACGCTGCAGGCCTCTGCAGGACGCCCTTGTCTGTCACACTGCACCCACCACACGCATGGAAGTGGACATCATGGAACCTACAGAAACGAAGTGGCCTGATGTCAGTGGGGCAAGGACGGAGCCCGGCCAGTGCAAACAGCACAGATGGCAATTCCACTGTTGGCGTGACGGGTGGCTGGGGCTTTGTTTCTTCCTCAGAAACAAAGCACATTGTTGGTGGGAAGGTGAGACAGTTAAGGAATGACTGTGTCTCCATGTTATAATGTGTCTTTTGGAAATAAACTCTTATTTTTCTTAGTGCCTCTTGGTGATTCATGTTAAATGTATCTCTTTTCTTCAGTACAATTCAACACCAGGGCCGCAGAGGAAGAAAATACCACATGTAACAAGCAGGTACCATTTGACAATTAATAGAATCCTTGTAGGCATCAGGTGGAATAGTCTCAGGATGTCTTGAATATATTTACCTATTGCAACCACCTGAGCTAAGGCAAACACAGACACCTTCCCATGGTGAGCAAGACTGACCCCTCCGGAAGGGCAGAAGATTTCAAGAATATTCTAAATGCGCAAGCGCATGTATGGGGGAAACCTAAAACCACCCATTTTGACTCTACGAGGAAAAGAAAAACAGCATGCATTTCTCACATCTGTTCAGACAGGTCATAGGTCTTCCTCGCTAACTCTGTCGCCAAGCTAACTTCCTTCCTGCAGAGGTTCTGCCTCCTGTGCGGTTCATTCTTATAATGTTCCATACACGTCTTACTGCTCAGAACATCCCACCGATTACATAATAAGGAATTTCTTTTCCCCCAATTTTTCCATTAATGATACATTCCTTTTGTCTGAAACTAATGCTCAAAAATCACAATAAAGAACTAACACTGACTGGAGCAGTCATTGCCTAATTTCTGCCTACTTCGAAGCCTAATCTTCCGCCCCCTTTCCCCAGGCTCAGCGTATTTATCAGCTTCTTGACTAGCGGTTGCGCGCCTTCAGGGCAGACGTGATGTACGGTTCCGTCACTCTGCAAGGCTCCGAGCATGATGGCGGAGCTTACAGAAATGTGAAACATAATGCCAGTAATAATTGCACACAGTATATTCAAGAAATGTTCATTAAATAGTGCTTCTGTAGTAGCAGGCTTTGTGTCTTCCTGAGAATAGAGATGAGTGAGTGTGTGCATGTGTGTGTGTGCATTGTGTGTATGGGTGTGCACATGTGAGACTATACACCAAATGAGACTGCATGCCCTCAGACACACATGCTGATTGAAGACAAATGCAATTTTTTTTCTCTTTTGTCTCCATGTGCTTTCTGGTGTCCTCCTGAATACATGCTTTCTAACCCTTCCTCACATAGAATCAACATGCCGTATGTTTGGATAGTGTGGCCAGTGTTGTGTAGGCATTTTAGGAAAATGGTTTGGGGGTCTCAGCCCTGTATTAGGCTAACCTCATCATCCTTTGGAAAAGTAATTTGATCTTGATTTTTTAGTTAATCAGATCTGAATTGAAGTAAAAATGAGCGTGCTCTTACGTAAGTCACTTACTAATCAGTGAACAATAGTGAACTATGTCTTGTGACACTAAATTTTTATTTTTCTTGTAAAATTCCTAATGTGTGACAGGAGCACATATTACTTTAAAACTACCTTAAAAATAAAAAAAAACAAAATAAAATTCAGTTTTATGTTGTGCAATTACTCGAGGGAATAATATAAAGCTAGTTTTTAAAATGTGGGAGGCATCAACTAGGACTTGTATGATTTTGGAAAGAAATTGTAGAGGTGACATTGCTAATTGTTATATAATTGAGTTTTTAAAAGTATTTTGCAATAGGCATTTTCTGAGGTTTCTTCTCGCCTCTATAGCAGTTGGAGAAATTGGGGCATTTTTGTTATTGCTGTTTCCTCCCTAAAAGGCAGCCTTGCCCTACTTCTCCCCAATGCAGCTGTTTACCTTTCATTATCACATTCAAAACAAAGGCTGCTGCATGAAATATTAGAGATCTCCAAACAAATCCATCTAATGGTGTGTGGTTTTGTTCTAAAAAGACCCTGCTATGGTCCCAAAAGAAAACCCACTCCAAGAAGAAATTAAAAGGAAAAATGAAGAATGGGGATTTTCTCCTGTTTCCTCAAGACTATGAGGCAGGTAGTGTGTGGTAAACCATGGGCGAGAGAACTTGCTTTCCATCTTTTAAAAAATATTTAATGGTAATGTTCTATGTAGAAGACACTGTTGTGAGCATCCTACATGGATTTTGCACTAACACAACCATCCTACAATTGCGTGCTCTGTGTTCCAAGGTTACAATGCATGAAAGAGTTTACAGCCCGAAGGACTTTATTCTGACAGAGCCACTAAGCACTGGGGTGAACTTCTGGACTCAAGCACAAAGAATTTCAGCTGCACTTAATCATTTCAACAAAGTAAATTTATTGATTGACTTTCCCACAATAGCAATTTGGCACTTACAAGTATTACAGACAAGTTAATATCTCGAGTACCTAAATGAATACTGGATATTTTAAAGTCAGATGCAAGGCCTTTCTCCTACGGCAAAATGCTGATTAGTAAGTTTAGAGTGAAGTAAGGAAAAGAACTTCAATTCCTTTCTCCTTTATCTGTTTTTGGCTGCTTCAATAGAGTCGTTTGAAATGATTGAGTAAATTAATGTTAAGAAGAGTGGTGGATAGAGTGGTTGCTAGACCTGTTTTTCATTAGTATAGATAATTTTGGACTTAGGCAAAAAAAAAGTTTATAATTCTGTTTGTGTTTCCCTGCTCCTACTGTTTGCCTCTCTGTTCCTCCTGTTCGTTTTCTCTCATTTGTAGCTCTTGGGCAGCCAGCACTCTGCTCTGCTCGGTACTGTCTCCGATGGCAGCAGTGACTGTAATTACGCATCTGCAAAGTGGTGGAAACCCCTAGGCAGGGCCTGGCGGGGCTGCAGATGACAGCTTCTCTCCAGAAACCTTCCCCCTTTCCTCACTGCAGAGAGCCCTGGACTTCACCAGGAAGGCCTTGAATTGGCGAGATGATGTTGGCTCCACAGAAGAGGGAAAAACTGAAATATCACTTAAAATAGTTTTTAAAAAATTAACTCTGCCAAAATATGACTTGCTTCTCAGAATTTAAAAAAAGCTCCATCCACATTTACCACCCAACCTCATCCTTGGACTTTTCCTATATCTTTGTTTGGCTTGCTGTATTTTAAGCCTGAGAAACTATTCCTGAATGCGTCAAATTCGAGAGTACATTCAAAGGCACAAAATGAGCAAACAAATACGAGTATACAAACCAGGACAAAACGAAAATAAGTTGTATGACTGGAAGGAGGACGGCAGCCCAAGTGTGCGTTTGTTTAGTTGAAAGTGTTGAATTGGCCCTTGCTGGTCAGAGCTTCCTCTCCTTTCACTGTTGCATTCTTGTTCTTAGAGAAATGTCTTATCCCACAAGCCAGTTTCAAAGCCAGGCGTCATTGCCACTTCCAGGGGCGACAGTATAATGAAGGGCAGCTGGGTCCCACCAAGCGTCAATCACTGTTGGACTTAAGATCAGTATGAATGGTTCTTCCTTGCCTCCTAGTATGTGACCTTCAGGGACCAATGGAGCAAGAAAAGGTGGAGACTATCTCCAGTGACAAATCTGGACTTATTTTATTATTTTATTTTATATTTTATTTTTGTCTTTAGTATCCTTGCAGTTTTTATTCAATGCCTAGGGATTTCATTGTTTTTATATTTCTTACAACTTTGATAATCTTCAGGATAGAGCACCATGCAGAAGGGAACTACTTACAAAACATAACAAGCCCTAACCTTATTAAATAAAGACAATTACAATGTTTGAAATCACTATAGCAATAAGAAATGTTGAGTGAGCACTTTCTACAATAAGATGTCTTTTTTTCCCTAGCTACAGTATTTGCTCTTTTAATTCTTATTGCATTCCTATGAGGTAGGTAGTTTTAGGGATAAGGGAGCTAAAGGTTTCCAAGAAAAATGCCATATGAAAAGGAAAATCAATTAATAAATGGTCATAAAGTTGTTAGTGGCAGATAAACTCCAGAAATATCTAAAATAGGAATGCACTCACTACCTGAAAAGAGTTTTGAATTGATTAACTTTAATTCAAAGAAGGAAATACATTTGGAAAAACATATATTAGTTAGGGAAAAAAAGCATTCAAAATAATCATCAATTTACACTAAAAAGTTGCTGCACTGACTGTAAAAACTGAATGTTGTGTGTACATTCCTGATCCTTCTCCTAATATCTCAATAGCTGTTCAAGATCCTAGACAACAAATCAAAGACACATCAGACTCTGAGATTCCTTTGACCTTATCCTTAGTCTCCTTGTGGGAAGCCATTACTAGCTCCTCTTGGTGGAACTCTTTGTTAACTGTACTCACAATTATGCTGTTGATTCTATTATTTGTCTCATGCATACTTAATTGTTTCTCTGGCTTTGTCTCCTCCAGACTTAAAGCTGCACACCTACCCAAGACAAAAATGCCTGGTGTCTACCAAGGGCCTTTAGATAGACCCTCTGTAGAGTACCTCTGACTGCTGGATCAACAACTCTGACCCCCTTCAGCCTAAAGAAGCCAGATGGGTCATTGTTCATTATTCCCTCAGGGAAGTTGAGGTTACTTCTTCAGAGCAGGGAATGTTACAGGCAGCTGAGTTAGTTAGAAATATTATAGGCAGTCAGACAGTGCTGGGCCCTCAGAGGAGCCAGTACAGAAAACCAGATACTTTGTAACATTGGAGGAGTCAGACACCTCCCACTGTGGGCCAGATCTCAACACAAAAGGCAAAACAAATGCAACCATACCCTAAGTATAAACATCAGGGATAAATATTCTAAATAGGCATGGATCACTGTGGGGAAGCCTCGAGTCACCATTCCAGCCCCCTACGGAAAGAGTCACAGCTCTTTAAGCCTGCCTGCTTGCTACATGACTCACTTCCCCATATATCCCTGATTTAATCAATTTTACCTAACAATTAATCTTATTGGTTGACCATAGTTCTGTGCCACCTCATGCCTACTTTGTGAGTTCTCATTTTTTCACACCTCAAACCTGCATCACCTCATGGTTTTGCTCTATAAACATCCCCGGAAGAGGCAGGATCCTTGGCAACTCACTCGTGACCCCTTCTGCCTCTCTCTCTCAGAAAGAAGCTTTCTTTCTCTCAATAAATATATTCTACTCTTAAAAAAAAATTGTAGCGCCAAGTAGCACAGGCAACCTCTTTAATGTCATAAAGAGAATTTACCAAAAACCTACAACAAATATCACAGTCAGTGTTGAGAAGCTGAATCTTAGTTCTATGTTCATGAACAAGACAATGATCTCCTTTCTTACACACCTCTGCAAGCACCTACTAGAAGAAGCACTACTTAGTTAATTAGACAGAAAAAGAAAACATTTACGAAGTGGAAACAGAAACAGCATTGTGTTTTGTGAAGAACACAGATAGCATAACCATCTATGTACAGAATCTCAAAGAGTAGATTTGAAACAACAAAATCTTTCGGAACTAATAAACAACCATAACAAGGTTGCAGGATACAACGTTAATATACAAAGGTCAATTGTTTTCCTGCAAGCTAACCATGAATAAAACCTGCAATTACCAAAGAAAATACTGGGCTGGGGATTTAGCTCAACAGCTCAAGCTCTTGCCTGGTAAGCATGAGGTTGTGAGTTTGATCCCCAGTACCAAAAAAAATAAAAAAGTAAAAAAAAAAAAACACAAAGAAAATATCTGTTGTAATGGGGCTACCAAAAGGGAAGATATATACAGATATCAATAAAACAAAATATATACAGAATCTATATGCATAATACTTCAAAACCTTGACAGAAAAAATAAAAAATAATCTACATAAATGATGAGATATTGAATAAACTCCAAAACACAATATTTCAAAAATCAGTAACCTGTCATTTCTTCCTAGCTTGATCTGTAGATGCAACATTGTCTTTACCAAAATCTTAGGAAGCTACTTTTTAGATCTAAGCAAACCAATTATATTACAATTTAAAGTAAAAAGCAAAAGACATGATTTAAAACACCTAATGTAGCATTGATGAGCAACTGGTTATTGGACTCACAATACCTGATTTGAAGACTTAGTGAAGAGTTGCCATGATTATGATGGGATAGTGTTGGCAAAAAAATAGACACATGGGGTAACATGGAACAGACAGACCAGAATTAGATCCACACAAAGTTATACATGATAAGTGAAAAAAAGACTTTCAACACCTGCTACTCATACCTTTGAGCATTCATATGTTTAAAAATACAACTATATGTTGGTGTTTCACCTTCCACAAATACATATTCAAAATTGAACTTGTACTTAAATATAAATGCAAAATTATTAAACATCTAGAAGAATACAGAGGTGAAAATCATCATGGGATTTGGTTTCATCAAGACATAAAACACAGCACAGTTTCATGAAAGAAAAATTAATAAACTGAATTTTATTAGATTAAGAATCTGTATACTGTTAAGAGAGTCAGAAGGAGGTAATAGGCCCTACAACAATATTTGAAAAGCACATATATGATTTTAAAATATTTGGTGGATGCAATAAAAAATACATAAAAACTTAAAACCCAACATAAAGAATGAAAACTCAAATTTTAAAAATGGGCCAAAGATATGAATAGACACTTCCCCAAAGATACAAGATAGTAAATATACTTATGAAAGTATGTTCCATATTGATTTTCATGAAGAAATGCAAAATACCCCTCACACACCAATATGCATATCTTAGAATGACTAAAACCCAAATCTGAATATGTCAAATGACAGCAAGGGCATGAAGATCATATCTTTGCTGGTGAAAATGCAAAATATTCATCCACTGTAGAAGATTGTTTGGCACATTCTTCAAACCTAAACATAGTCTTTTCACATGATCCAGTGATTTGGCTTCTGGATATTTATCCAACTACTTTAAAAACAAGTCCACGCAAAAGCCTGCACGTGAATGTTTACAACAATTTTGTTCACAACCATCGAAGAGTAGAACCAACCAAGATTCTCTTCCAAAACTGAGTAACTGAACGGTGGTCCATACACACAATTGGATATTTATTATTTTGAATAAAAAGAAGTGAATGTTTGATTCATAAAAAGAGGTGAATAAATCTTAAATATATGCTGATAATAGAAAGAAACCCATCTGAAAATGTTATATGTGGTATGATTCCAATTATATGACATGCTGGTATAGTAAAACAATAAGGATTTAGACAAGAAAGCATGTTTCGGGATGGTGTGGAGAATGTAATGGGAATTGACCTCTAGAGCAAATGTAGGAAACAATCTCTCGGAAGAGCACTGGGGAAAAAATTAGGCCAACCCAAATCTCTCAGGACATGGGTAGAATTTCTAAGACTAAAAGCAAAAGGAAGTATGTAAAGCTGCAGCACTCTACTTGGTAGAGTAATTTCCTCCTGGGTATGTGGTTTGACACCTCTAGACTGGACTTGAACCATTAAAGAAGTGAATGGACAATTGTGGGAATAATTGCTCTCACCAATGGAGTTTGAAGATTCGGATGTGGGGAGGGGTCTAATTTGTCCATTCCCACCACCTCCCAAAAGGTGTCATCATTCGTGTCTGCAGGTTCCTCGGAAGTTGCACGAGCTCATAGGTGGGGCTGGGGGATGATTGGATCATGGAGGAGATTCTCATGGGCAGATTAGCCCACTGGTGAGTTTATAGCTAAATGTGAAGCTGGGAGGGGAGGCCAGGTTGGAAGAGGTGGTCACTGAAGGTGTGACCTGGAAGTGTCTATTCCCTCCGTGGATCTTTCTCTTCTTCCTGATTGACATGCCTTGAGCTCTTTCTCCTCTGCCGGGCCCTATATCTTGCCACCCTGCCTTGCCCTTCTGTCATGCCCATCTGCGATGCCCCTCCCTTATGCCACCCTGCCTTGGAGCCAGCCTCCTATGATCTGAAACATCTACAAACTGAGCCAAAATAATCCTCTCCTCCTGACAGTGTGGGTGTCAGATATGGTGTCCCAGTGATGAGAAAGTAACGAGGACACTAAGTCACTCTAAGCTATTTCCAAAATTTCTTGTGGCTTTCGCTTTTCAATTTCTCTACCTCCATTTGGAAATCTTACAAAAACATTCTGCTTTCTTTTATTGCAATCATTATTATTATGTCATACAATAAAGTTTACTACTAGCATTCACCATTGTCTACACACTTCATAAATACATATTACTTTCCTTCTTCATTTAAAACAAGTCTCTGAGGATAGTAGCATTTTAATTCTTACATAACCATACAGTCATCCCTTCCTGTCTGCTGGGGTTGCTTCCAGGAACTCTGTGGATACTGAAATCCATAGATACTCAAGTAGCTCATACAATGCCATAGTGTTTGTGTAGAGCCAGTCACAACCTCCTGTACACTATGAGGCCATCACAAGATGACTTATAATATGCAAAACAATGCAAACAGTATGTAAATAGCTGTTGTGCTGCATTGTGGAGGGAATGATGACAAGAAGAAAAGGCTGTGCATGTTCAGTACAGGTGGAGTTTTTCCACATTTGATCTGTAGTTGGTAGAGTCTGCACATGAGAAGCCATGGTGCACAGGGCTGACTGTCCAAGGAACAGCAGTCACAAGGCTTTTGACCCTGAGATCACAGATGTCTCAGTGGTGCCATAAGTTGACAATGACTTTCACCAAAGGCCACGCGCCTGTCCTGCGTAGTTCCCAGGTGTGTGGTGATGATCAATCTGCAGGGACACTGCCTCCAGAGAACTCACAGTCCCGTGAGGGAGACATGCTCTTCTAGGAAGCACCCCAGTGGGTAAGCAACAGCTGGGTTAGTCCAGGGATGACCTAGTGGGAGTCCTCATCAGGTACCGGACATGGAAGGGAATCGTAAGTGACTGTACACAAATCATGAACAGCGCAGAGGTCACCAAAGTCTCAGAGCATGAATACATTCTCCTGGGAGAGGAAGTACAGTCTTCTATTCACACAAGTGATGGCGAACTTCTGAGAGCTTTCCATGATGGAACAGCTCGCTGCAGCACCTGTGCTGCAGGTTCACCACCACTGTCAGACTATGAGGGACGCCAAGCCCAGACTCTCCTGTTTTCTAGAAGCTGCTAGGGACCACAGGCACAGGATGTGTCCACAGTCACAGGCTGGTGCCTCTCCACACCCTGCTCTTGGCCATGCCAGCACTCTACTGAGTCTCTTCTGAATGTCTTTTCTGAAAACACAAGTCGTTTACTAGAGAACATCAGCAAAATGAAAAGCAATTTTAAAAAATGCACACAAAAGAAAATAAAAATAAGCAGAAATCCCATAACATCTAACAGGCGGATGTGAGTTTCAAGTCTTCTTGTCATTGCTCCTCTAGCTGCATGTGTCTTTTCCTTGTAAAGAATTCAAACCAAAATGTGTATGTTTTATAATCAAATATTTAGGTTGATCAACTTATGGTAAAAACTTCCCACATGATTAAATAATATGTAATGGCATTATTTTAACAAGGACTCCTTGGGAGTCTATTTGCATATAGACTATATGTTTATAAATATGCATTAATATCATAACTGAAGGCACTTCTTGCTTACGCCCTGACTCTTTAACATAATGAATGCTTTCCTTACTTCCTCCCTTCCTCCCTCCCTTCCTGTCTCCCTCCTGCATCCATTCCTCCCTTCATTCTTTCATTCTTTCTCTCCCTTCTCCCTTCCTTGTTCCCACTTTCTCTCCCTTTCTCTCTCTCTCTCTGTCTCTCTCTTTCTCTCTTCCAGTCTTGTAATGGACTGCGGTGTCAGGCCACCCCTAAAATTGCTAGGTTCAAGCTACCCTTCTCCCTCAGCCTTCCCAGCAGTAGGGACTATAAGACCCTAACATCCTACTGCTGGTTTCATTAGTTCTCATTTAGACAGCCAGCATCTAAATGGCACAGATTTACTTTGCTTTTCCATTGACATCTGAAGTCTTCACTTGTAGATTACTGTGTATTCATTGTGCATATTCCAATAGGATATAAATTAATCAATTATTTCTCTAATATCTATTGAGTAAACATCTTTACTCTACATGGAAGACATTGTTAAATTGAATGCCTGAATTTAAATCGTTTCTGAATTTTCCACTGCAGGTGACTGACATTTGTTCCACTCACTCTGTACAACATGATTCCCTGAAGCGCAGCTCTATTGTACTTGGTGTCAGTAGCTGATCCTAGTCCCTTACCTTGAAGCAGCAACTTCAGGTTTTTATTTCCTGTTTTTGCTGCATTTATTTTTTTCAAGTAAATTTTGTAATTTTTTTTGTCTAGCTTCGAATAATCTGGTATGAGTTCTATTATTGTTGGACTTTTAATGTAGTCATCATTAGGAATAACTGAAGCTGTGGGTCAGTTTCATGATGCACGAGACATGTAGTCTACGTGTCCACATGGTCAGGTCTTGGCCCCATCCTGACAAGGTGTCCACTGGTCCCCGGAGCATGCGCAGATGTGTTAGAGATGATGCTTCCCTAAGAGTGACCGCCACTGGCCCTCGCGGTCCACTGCTTCCTCCAGCCCGGGTTCCATGGGTCATGTGTCTGAGTTTGTCTGTGTGGTGTCATCTCTACCCCAGTTAAAATACTAACTCCTTTTACAGTTGCCGCTCGACATTTACTTGGGTACTGTAGGTATTCTGTGTGTTTACACATCTACCTAATCAATGCACTTTAACTTTCTCTCTTGCTATGCAGAAGTTGCATTTGCCTTTACTGCATGATGCCTTGGCTGTAGCTTAGTCTAAAAGTCTCTGGAACAGCAGTCCACACTCCTAACAAGAGTCGATATTTATCAAATGTTTATTTTGTGCTGGGCACTGCCCTGAGCACCTTTATTTATACTTTAAAACTACTTTAGAGTAGAGGTTGTTTTTAGTTCTATTTTTAAATTGAAAGCAAAAGCCTAAGTGCAGACAAGTGTAGTAAACTGCCAGAGGCCACTCAGAGAGCTAGTGGTGGAGGTGGAGGCATGGGTCCCTGCGGTGTTCTCCGGGGCACAGGTCAGCGGACAGCACCAGAGCACTGTCAGTGGGTGTCGCTGAGGAATAGGAAGGAAAGAATACAGGCGTGGAGAGCAAAAGAACATCTCCAAATGGGAAGGGGACTGAGAGATGAGAGAGGAGGGAGAGGGTGGGGGAGTAAAAAGAACTAAGATATGTGATGCACAGGCACCAACTTTTGATGATGAATGTAATCACCATGTGCTGCAAATATGTACTAAAAAAACTTTTAAAAAGTGTGAAAAGAAATACTTATTTTTGTGTCCATGTATGTAGAATTTTCAATATTTTCAGTGGTTGTAACGAGTTATTCTTCTGAAAAGCGACCCATAGCAATGGCTTTGCTTTCAGGTAAAACACGTACAAATGTTGTTCTGGCGCCACAACCAACAGGAAGTAGGTACAAATGGGCTGGGGGCGGAGCTCAGCGGCTAGTGCTCGCCTAGAGTGTGTGAGGCCCTGTGCTGCATCCCAGCACTGCAAAATAAATGAACAGACAAATTAATTAGAATAAACAAAATTGTACAAGGTTTTGCCTCGCTTTCAGTATGCTGATTTGTAGCAGTGGAAGGAGTCATACAGCTTGATCCCTGAAACAGGGATGGCGTGCCGCCGGGCCGCACTTACTGGAAAGAAGACGAGGAGAAGATGACAGCGCGCAGGCCCCTTCCACACTCCCACACTCCCACACTCCCCACTGCACGAGCCCCTGGACTTCTCCTGAAACGGGGAGACCGGAGCGGCGCCTCGCGATGAGTGGCTATGAACAGGGACCGCGACTGCACCGGGATCGCGGTCGAAGGGCAACACTGCGGGCACGGATCCTGCGTGAAGTCCAGGAAGCCTCCGAGAACTCAGCCTAAGTCAAATCACCAGGGAAACAGACTTGAGGGAGGATTAAGACCCAAAAAAGGAAGTTTCCATATGCAACCCCGAAACAGTGGTCTCAACCCAACATTTTACCATTTTGGCTTCCAAACTGTCAGTATCTTCTACATAACGCAAAAACAAAAACAAAAATCTATAGAAAATATATCTAGGGATTTGTGGGGGAAAAGTCACACCCTTCCACCTTCTAGCTACTGCAAAATAAAATAAAATAATGAAAGCAAGAAAAGAGCAAAGCATAGCATGTGAGCTGACAGTATCCACGGGTCAATAGGCGGGTGTAAGTTTCCTCACTTGCTCAGGTCCCACTCTGTCTGGGCGCCAGCCCTCCTGCCCCGAGGGCCCTCCCGAAGCCCCTCCACAGCTCCTTCTTTACTGCCCTTATTCCAGCAAGCACGCTGAAAAGCGTGGTCGCTCACTGCGGATTTGCCCATTCAGTCGTTCTCAGAACTGTCCTGGCCTTGGAGAAAGCTGTCCCCTCCCAGCTTGAGAATGGGGGGCCTCGGAACGAGGCAGCGGGGAGCAGGAGAGGCCTGGCTGATTAGACAGAAACTGACAGTCGTAGAATGCGGGGCGTGGGGGACCGGTCCGCAACTCCTGTGGACCATTGTGGGAGGATTAGCAGCAGAGAACACACTTGAGGAGGCCTGGGGGGCTTCCCCCTCCATCATAAAAGCAGGAGGGAGGCGAGATGGGGCGTGGAAACCAGCCCACCGCCACCCTGCCCTGACAGCGTTTAGGAGTCTCCATTTGGCATTCAGAGACTTTTCTCAATATTTTGTGTCCATATCCTCCTAGGTCTTTAATATTTATTCAGAGTATTGTGAACTGGATGGTGAGCTGGCATGGGCGATGTTCAATCCGCGGTAATCTGTATGCATTTATAGTGCGGGCTGGGCCCTAATTGGTTTTCATCCAAGTAATCCCTCCGAGAATATGGTTCAGTGCTGAGAGGGGCCGAGGTGAGAGCAGGGAAAGGGGACTCTATACTTCTGGCCTGGCCTTATTAGAATTCTGGAAGCATCCGCGTTCGGGAGAAAACGGTGTCCATGTTTCTGAGGTCCTAAGTGGTGAATAAGGACAGTACGCGCCAGAGCACACCCAACAAACCAGCGAGATTAAACAGTTTGGGGGTGACTCCACCCACTTCCGTGGGGCAGCTTGGCTGGTATAAGATAGAGCATTAGATTAAAAGGAGCTCCATGAAAGGAAGAAATTGGATAAATAACTAAAATTGAAAAAAAAAATAAACAATTATCATGGTTCCAGAAACCCAAAATTTTGGGGTTGAAATAAATTCAAAGTCAGCATTTTTATATGTGTAGAAAGGAGCCATCACTAGCACTACCCATATTTCAAATTGCTACATTTCATTATTGTTTTATCTCCTAAGGATCTCTTAGATATTTCTATTCATCTTTAGCCTCACATCTAAAGCCTTCCTGCTAGGCACTGTGTAGATATTTCTCTGAGTTCAGACTGCAAGGGAGAAGGAAGCTTTGTAGGCCTGCAAACATTTTTCACAAATATGATTTAAAGGTGAAAATATTGAGACATTATTTTCAAGTTTTAAAACATGTGGTAGAAGTGAACCTCTCTGAAAGAAATATTACATTTCAATTTACATAAACATTGTAATCGTCTTCACGCCCTGAAAATAATGTCCATTTTTCACCTGCTATCGTTAGCTGGGCTGGTGCCTTGATTAGGATAATTTGTTTCAAGTGCACTATGGTATAGATAACGCATTGCATAGGGAGACTGGCTGTTCTATATTTTCTCCTATAAAATGAGAATACCATGCTTGGTCATCATGCTTGTTTTAAAAGTAATTATCATTTTCCAAGTCCAATTCAGCCTCAGAAACGGAACCCAGAATTAGTCTTCTAAAACAGAAAAAAAAGACAGTGGTGTAATTGTTCTTCCTCCTGGGAAATATGCTTTTCCTTAACTACAGAAAGCACTGTAAAAACTTCTATAAATACGTACAGAAACAACATGCTATGCCAAGTAAATAAAAAAAAAACATGCTGTATATTTAGAATTAAGGGAGCAATAAAACAACACTTTCAAAAGCTCTGCATCAGAGCACAAAATGAAAGCAACCGAAGAACTCGCAGAAATATAAATAGGTGCAACTATGAGCCTCACTTTGAATTATCTTTTTCTTTCTCAGATATGTCAAGTAACTTATTTTACGATGGCTTAAATAGAAGAGTCATGTTAAAAAAGAAAGAATATTTTTCCACCAAGAATCTTACAGGCTGAAAGGCCGATTCACTTAGCTCAGCCATCTAGTTTATTTTGCATTAAAGGAACTTCTCATTTAATTTACCAGTCTATAATAGGTAACTTTTTCAATATGGAGCTAAAGGTCACTATTATATGTAAGGAAAATTAAGCTGATGTTCCCGGTTGCCTTACAGTTCTCCTAGTTCAACTACTCCAATAAATGAACATGTACAACAAGCCGAAGGGCTTTTTATTACAAATTTAATTCATTTCTCTAGACAACTGTGAAATTTGCCATTGACATTAGTCATTACCCCAAGGCGAACTAAAAGATGATCTCAGTTAATAAATGATCCTTAACAAGGAACGCTCCTATCTCCTGTGATACTGGCGCAGGCACATTTTATTAATGCGGGCTTGCTTCCTGCCAGAACACCAGCATTCGCGACTATTTGGTGAGCTTGTTTCCTCTTCCTGCTCCTGATATTAATAATTATGCAACAGGATAATTAGCAACACAAAGAGACAGTACTCTGAGCTTGAAGCTAGATTTTCAGCACGTTAACCTTCTGGGAAATAAAGAACAGAAGCAAAGAGTCTAGCCAAATAACCAGTGCAGGTTGATTTCACAGTGTGTAAAAGGCTAATTATCTGTGAAAAGTCTGACCTCAAGTAACAAAATTACAGAAATGTGCAGGCATTTTATTTTAAATAAAACTCAGAGACACTGCTTCGTAGTCTAAAGAAACTTGATTAGCAAATGTATGAAAGAAGAGAGTTTAAACTTAAACAAAAATAGGTTCTAAAGGAAGTGATGGTTTCCGGAAATAAATGTTAATGATCGATCCAGACACCTGGGAATGTTGGGTAAAAAAATAAACTCCCATATCCTTTCCCTACCCCCAACATACACAGCCGTTAGAACGAAAGGAAGGAAGGAAGGAAGGAAGGAAGGAAGGAAGGAAGGAAAGAAAGAAAGAAAGAAAGAAAGAAAGAAAGAAAGAAAGAAAGAAAGAAAGAGAGAGAGAGAAAGAAAAAATCACACACACACAGAGTGTGTGACAGAAGTGGGTTAAATGTATTTTGTTTACTGGAGACAGCCTACAATAAAAAGCAGAAAATATTACTACTTCTTTACAGATACCATATGTAATTCATTCTGATATAGGAATATTTATCCACTAGCAGTAATAACAAACCACAATTTTTGTCATGAAAAAAATAAATTGTATTTGCAAAAAGCAAACACATTACAGAGTGTGTAAAAATGCAATATTCCCATTTTCTAGTCAGAGTTCCAATTTATTGAAGTAACAGAGCAGAAAATGCACTGACAGCTGTTACATTTTATTGCGAATTAGTATATACGTTTTATATCCAGTGAGCAAATGCATGATACATTGTATTCCAGTAATTGCCACTGGCTTTCCAAATGGAAACCGAATGATCTTAGTGCAATTACACTCAGGAGAGTGCATAGAACAAAATCCAGTTCTACATTAGAGCACTTTAACAATACTAATATTAAGTATATTACCTTTTTTATTTTTTAGAAAAAATAAACATCAAAGAGATCCAGCTAGATTTTAAAAATCAAAAAGTACCGTCCAAATACTATACTAACCCTAGCTTACTATTTTTTAAATTTAAGTTATATATTTTAGAATGTTCAGGGAGGCAAAACAAAGTTTCTCTTCTCCTGCCACCTCTCTTTGTTTACTGTATCCATATTTTATTTTTTATGGTGTTTCCTTCCCGATTTCCCCTTAGCAATAAAATGTAGGAAATTACAGTGATGGGGAGAGGGCCAGGTGCTGGAATATGTAGAAAGTGAGCTGTATGTTGAGTTTTACTTTACTTAAAACAGTCAAAAGCTCATCTTTGTTTCATTTCTGCTTCCCTCCCCAGTAGCTACTCCTCCTGCCAGGCATTTGCCTAGCTAACTGCTCACAGCCACGAAGGTTAGTTAGCTCTGGTTTCCAGATCCTCTTGGGAAGGCATAGAGACAGGTGAACAGGTAAGCACATCGCCACCTTCTCACCACCATCCCGGGCAGGTCCAAGCTATTTCTCGCACACCTCAGGAAGTCGAGCTTTCCTAAGTGTGCAAACCTTTACCAAGTCCTTGCACCCTTCTGCTGGGCACCTCCAGCTCTGGCAGCATCGTCACCCCGCTCTCTGGTGGAGCCTTCAATAAACCCGGCTGTCTCCTCCCCTCTAGTGGTTACCAGCCCGCCTTGCAGCGCTGGAAGCCCAGGTCTGCAAAGGCCCCACACAGGGACGTTGGCGCTAGATTTTTCACTTAGAGAGCAAAGCGGGGGAGTAAAGCAAGCAGTCTATGGCTGCAGAAAATAAAATTTATCAAGCATTTAAAACAATATGCTAGTGGCGACTACAGCTTAATCAACACCAACCTGCTGACATAGATTCGCAATTTGAGCTGGTTATTAGTGATTGAATTAACAGCATGTCACAACTTGTATGTGGTTTAATAAAAGAAACCAACTAATGCAACAAAACCGTAAACAACGTGTAATAGGACTTCTACCCCCAGGCGGGAATCGAAGTCCCGGGTAGCTAGAACAAGAAATACCAAGGGCCATTTCGTGCACACCTGGCGGTGCAGGCCACGACCTCTGGGTTCCCTTCTGCAGGGCCAGAAGCATGGTCTGTGTGGTGGCCCCTTTACATCAAAAGCAACAACAGCAGCAGCCACAAGAAAACGAATGACATCGTTCACCGAGATGGCAGAAACAACGGTGTAAGAATAAAGTGGACGGGACGCCCTTTGCCATAACATTCAGTACCTGAAAAATACAAGAACCCTAGGCTTCCCTGACCTCTTATGGCTGCTTCCGGCCCCAAAGATGCTCTCAAAGTTACTTGAAAGAAAAGGGACGATGCTGAGTGCCGAAATCCACAACAAGGAATTTTCATGTTTTTCTATAAAACTATTAAATATGATGAGTTTTCAAAATGTTAAACGTAGGGTAAAGAATTCTTCTATATTCAATGTAATGCACAAATAAACCTTGCTTTTCCAGAAAGGTCATGAATTTTGTATTATTATAAAAGAAACAATACTGTTTTACTCTGAATTTCAATAATGCCTGAATGTACAGAACTTTCTTGGTGTGTTAGGAAGAAAAACTAAGTAGAGCCCACTTTCCTGACAACTACTGGGGTTTAGCATCCTGCACAGCCCACTGAACTCTTCCGTGAGGGGAGGAGAGAACCGCGTGTCTAACTGTTCTGGACAGCAGACTTCCTCTTTCCTAAGGTGACCTTTTGCAAAATTAATTTAAATTAATGTTTAGGGAAATAAAGCATCCATACTGGGAAGACCTTAAGAATTAATTACAACGGCTAGAATGGTTTTTCTTAACACTTAGAACTGAAATACTTCAGTTCTTAAAATATCATTATTGGTATTGATCATTATACAATTGATAACATCAAGGACTTTTCAGCAGCATAGCAAACTCTGTGCAGATGCAATGTATACATAAGGCAGAGACTTTTCCTCTCCAAGTTAATCAGAATCCTACCATGAAATCTTTCTAAATGCCTATAGGCAGCTGACTGGGGAGAAGCAAGTACACTTATCTGCGGCTTCCCTAAAAAGGGGTCCTGCAGGGGCTGATCTGATTTCAGCAGAGACTGAAGTAAGGAAGCTCCTTGGGGATTCCATTAGAATGGAGTGCATGTGTGGAGTTGAAGCTTGGGGGAAATAAAATAAATCAGATAGGGAAAGATGTACATGATCTGTCACAATAGACTTTATGCCGTAAAACCAATGAGAAATCTGAGCGATGATGATTTCCTCCCTAACGCGTGCAGTACACTAGACATTTTGTTTTATCTTAGTTTGGTTTTGCTGAATTTTTATTTCTCTAATCCACAGGCTCCTACATTCTCGGGGTACAGATGAAGAAACCGGTCAGCGAGCCCCTGTGTGTGTGCCTGTGGACGTGTGTGTCTGTGTTCGAGTGTGAGTGCGTGTGTGTGGTCTGCATAGACATATGGCAAAAGGTGGACAATCTCTGACAGATCCCCTCATCTGGACTGCTCTCTCCCGATACTAGAAGAGTTTTGCATCTCCACAAGATGCAGGACAGTGCGAATCTAAGTGGGGGCTGGGGATATAGCTCAGCTGCAGAAGAGCCTGCCTGGCAAGCGTGAAGGTCCTGAGTTTGATCCCCAGTACCAAAAAAAAAAAAAAAAGAAAGGTACAGCAATAATAACCTAATGGAATTTTCAATTTCAAGACTTCTCTAGCACTCAATATGCCCTCTGTGTTATTATTATTATTTGTTGTATAAACAGGAAATACAAATTGATTCTAGAGTTTTCATTAGCAAAACAAAATAGGAATATATATACATAGAAGTCATGTATTTCTGAAAAACTACCCTAAATTTCAAAGACATAAAAAAATTAAATTAATTAGTATTGTTTATAGAGCTAAATAAGTTACATTATTTCTATTATTCTTTACCAACAGGAGTTGACTATAAGTGCTAGTACACTGAATAAGTTTTAAAGAGTAAAATATTTTACATTAATTCATTCTTCCGTATTTTCTCTATCTGCACAATATACTTACAGCATGAAAATTTTCCAACACATTCTTTGTAATATTTGAGAGGTAATGTTCAGAAAAGTACACATACAAGAAAATGAGTAAACTTGTTCTGTCATCTCTTCCCACACTTTAATTCAAAGTCCTCTAACCTGCAGCAATGTGGAAAGAGGACATATCTATATTCTTTTTGAAGGTAGGTGGCTCCTTCCTCAGAAGTAAATAATAAGGCTTTAATTTAAGACTGGGAATTTATCACAAAATATAATTAAATGTGGTATGCACTTAAGGGACCCGTTTTTATGTCACATTTATTAGTTAAACTAATATTTATTTAGAGCCGTGTGATGGCACTTGCAGTGGGAAATGTATTGATGTGGAAAGCGAAGTCACTCTTCATGTGGAATTAAAGAATCACGCAGTTACGAACAGACCTGCACTTTAAGAACTGTCGTCCTGGGGAAGTGGAAAGATGCTTTGAGCTCTATAAAGGCAAAGCAATGCTAAGCCTGGTCTCAGAGAACAGGGTGATCACACCTCCCAAGTGAGTCCTGCGGACAGCGAGGGGTCCGTGCGAGTCCCCGAGTGGCCTCAGACATTGAAGGGAGCAGGTGCACTTTGAGTATCTCTGGGTGAGCCACAGAGGGATGCAGCCTTGGGGCTCCCAGCACTAGACTACGGGGTGGTTGAACGTATGTGCAAATGTTTAAAAATCCATATTACAGTAAATGATACGTTGTCAGAAATTCCCCTGTCCTGGCTGCCTCATTGTCCTGCATTGATTCAAACCATTTCCCTTTCGTGGTTATTTTGACTTTGGGGCAGAGTCAGAAGTCACCTGGTGATAGATCTGGTGAATGAGGTGGATGAGGGCAAGCCGTGTTTTTATGAGCTGCCTTTCCCTGGGCGGGGGCTCGCCAATATCAGTCACCTTATTTTTGATTGCCCTTTGTAAAGTGCTCATAAAACAGGACTCCCGGAGCTGCTTCAGAGAGTGGCAAGAACAGTGGGACTTGTGTAAATAAGAGGGAGAGTTTTGAGGCGTGTTCATGGTCATGGCAATGTGTCTTTCACTGTAATCAATGTTTGTATGTTTAAACACACACCGTATTTTTTTTATCAGTCCTTTTAGGTGGGTCTGCGAGGTTATGTTCCCCCCGGGTGGTGTTCTTGGTTAGAAGTGAGATGGGGAGCCCCAAAGTCTGTTCAGGTGGGGCTGAAGAAGCTCTATGCTGTGGAAAAGCAGTGAGGAGTGGCTCGAGTGATGTGGGCAGTGTCCGACAGAAATTAAAGTTCTTCCAGCTTCTCCTGAGTCCTGAGGAGTGGCTTTCATAAAGTATTTTCTTTCTTTTTTTTTAGTAC
>RJWT010004758.1:0-32542 GCA_004365215.1 Cuniculus paca
GCGCCCCTCGTGGCGCTGGCAAGGGGCTTGTCCCACGGGTGGCGAGGAGGCGGCGTCTTGGGGATTCACAGGAGGCGGTCGCCCGGGGTCGTCACTTAGGGCAGGTTTCCTGAGGGAGCCGGGCTGCGGCAAAGCCCGCAACTTAGCTTCGCGTCTCTTGTTAGCAGGCTGCGGCGGGCTCCCTCTGCGGCCGCCCTCGTCCCGGGCCCCGAACTTGTCCGCGTCCCCCATCAGGCTTCTCGGGCTGTCAGAGCCGCCCCCACCTTGTCCCCCTCCCTCCGCGCACGGCTTTGCGCACCGTGGAGCCAAGGCTGCCGAGCCCTTTCTTCCGCGTTGTGCAGCTCGAGATGAACTGGAAGCTTCCAGTCTGCTGCTGCTTGCGTTAGGGAGCCCAGACTTAGCGATCTGAAAGATGAGTGCATCCCTACTTACCTATTCACTTTGTTGCTCATGTTGTTGCCTTAGTGCCCAGAATCATTTTCGGAACACGTGAACGACCTTTATTATTCATTGTGGGAGCCATTCGTAAGAAATCGTAGACAGCGTTTTTATTTCTTCATTAATTTTGTGCTCTTTAAGAGATGTAAGAATGACGTACTATTGTTCTAGAACTTTATGAGAAGGATGTCACTGAATTAAATTGTATAGCGTCAGGGGTGAGCAAACGGCAACATTTTATAAAGTAGCTTTTTAAAGTGTGTTTTAGAAAATGTTTCTGAAGAGAATATATGTAAACATACGGTTGATGAAAGCGGTTGTTTACTTTTCAAGAAAATGACTGCAGGTCTGTATACACCCCCCCTCCCCATGCACTAAACCCAGTATTGTCAGTGTAAACTGAAAGATGGAATCTAAAAGAAAAATAACTGGGCTTATACGTTGTGTGTGTGTGTGTGTGTGTGTGTGTGTGTGTGTGTTTGCGCAGATGAACCTTTGATGAAAGTGACTGGAAAATGAGCAAATATCGACTGGTCTTAACTGTAATTCACAGCACAACGCGTGCATTTACCTCTGATCTCTTTGTAAATCCACGGTGGTCTATTCTTTGACAGTGTCAAGACTCTAATTAGAATTTAGTGAGAAAGACAACTATTTTCAGATTTTCATACCTAGGTACAGTTTACATCTTTGTTCTCTTTGATCCAATAAAAGAAACTGTTCAAAGGAGAGCAGAAAAAATTATGTGAATAGAGTGACCAGTGTTTATGGTTTTGAATATTCAAACTGAGGGTCTCATTAGAATTCTGTTTAATACATTTTAACTAGATGGTCGACTCATTTGCACCAGCTATTGTTAACTCTTATTTATTGCAATTATGGTTGATTCCTTGGGAAATGTAGGTCCCTTTTGATTTCGAGTGATGTTTTTAGACGGTGGTTTTAAAGGTCTAGCATCGAGGATGATGTTTAGCATCTAGGTCCATGATGTTTCTAGTACAGCAAATTTAAATGTCCTCGTTGTAGTCTCATTTTACTCATCTCATTTACCTACGTAGGAGTAACTAATCCAAAATTAGATTAGACTGGATTAGTAATGCACAATTTGATTACTCCTCCTATCCAAAACTCTAATCACTACCTCCTCTTCACAACGTTTTTCTTGATCTTGTCTCTACTGTTACTATACATTTCCATTGCTGAGAGAGCTTGTCTCACATCATTTTTCATCTTTTAGAGCAGACGTAATGTAACTCACTGCGTCTTTTACCACGACATTTGTATTCCTGTCTGCTGTGAATTGTTCTGCATCATTTTTATTTGGCCTTTTCAGGTAGCATCTTCCAGGTCAGAACCTCTTTCGGTCCCTTTAAACTCCAGAGGCGTAACTTCATTTGCTTGGGTTTATAATAAAAACTGTTGAATCCCAAAGAGACAGCTGGTATGTCAGGACAAAAATAGGTATGACAATGACATTTAGATTTGTACAGTTGGTGGCTGGGAGGTAGAGTTACACCATATTTTTTGTTGCTTGTGTGTAGGTCAGGTATAATAATACTTAATCAAAGTATTTCTGAGAAAATATTCACTTTCTAGTATTTGAGGATTTGACAAATCACACTTCTTTGAAGTATTGGAAAATGTGCCCTGAGCAGACTTCTCTGGGGTGGTCAGACCACCACTATATTAAATTCTCAGTGCAGCTTTGAGTGGGAACTCATCCCTACACCTGATAAAAGCTAGACTCCCAAATTATGCTACAGGTGTCGCCCACTGCAACATTAGAGAATTTTAAATTTATATTAGAATTTTCCTCTTGTTCACATTTGTGCTTGACATTTTTGAAACAGTTTGGTTTGTCTTTCTTCTAGATCAGTCATATCATTTGGATCAAAAAACCGAACAATTGGAGTTGCAGCCAAAAATCAGGTATGTTCTTTAAGAGAATTTCGATACTTTTTAAAGGAAGAGATTTTAAAAGGAAAATTTTAGAGACCTGCAAGAGTGGAAAGCAGTTAAGCGCATCAATTTTTGAGCTTTAAAAATGTAATCCTGATAGTATTTTTGAACCCTCAGATGATTATTTTTCCTGTTCCTTTTCTCTTGTTCTATTGAATAAGTTCTACTTGATCTTTCCAGTCTGCCAATTTTAATTTTTAATGACTCTGCTACCTTTCTAATTTTAAGATTACGAATGAGACACTTGAAAACTTTCATGTGCATTTCTTATGATAGTTTATAAAAGTTAAAAGGCTTCTTTTATTGAAGGAATTTCTAAGAAGTTCTGTGTTTAAACGTGTTTTCAGGTTATTGAGGAATTGGTGGGATGGGAGAACTTTTTGTCCAGACCTATGCTCTCTAATGCAATAACTGTTTGCTGTGTGTGGCTGTTGAGCATTTGAAATGAGAGTAGTCTGAATTGAAGTAGAAGTATAAAATGCACATGAGATTTTTGAAGACTTAAAAAATATCTTCTCAGTTATAATCTGATTTTTAATGTGGATAGTTGAAAATTTACACTTATGGTGCATATTATAATTCTGTTTAACAGCACTGATCTAAATCCTTTGGCGTTAGGGAGCAAAAAAGGCAGGGAAGGGAGTAAAATGCTTTAAAAAATGGAGGTGCCAGGCCTGGCAGCACATACCTGTAATCCCTGGGAGGCTGAGGCTGGAGGATTGATGTGAATTCAAGGCCAGCCTCAGCTACATAATGATAGTGAGCTAAGGCTAGCCTGTACTACAAAGTAAGACCCTATCTCAATGCCACCCTGTGAAAAAATAAAGATTTGACTCGGTGGCACTTGTCTAGCAAGTGTAGGGCTCTGGGTTTCGTCTTCAGTACTAAGAGAAATGAAAATGGAAAAAAATATTTTATATACAGAGTATATTACTGAAAAAGAAAGCCCTGAGCCCTGAATATGTGTAATATGGCTGCTTAGATTAGAAAACATAACACCACAAAAGGTGGGAAACAGGGCTGGAGAGAACAAAATTAGTCAAAAGGAAAGGAGAGTAGGATTTTGGTGGAACATTCACCGTGTGTGTGCCTGGTTAGGTCATTGATAGCCCAGACCTAAATTTCTGTTGGATCTTTATAGTTACATGAGGAGAATTCAATTGAAGTTCAGCTGACCTACTTCAACTAGACAGCTAGACTTGCTTCAACTCAGTTTTAGAATTGTGAGGAAGTTTAGGATATAAACATGCTTATATTTCATATTGTTTGAATTAACGGTATTACCTGTCTGTATACTCATCTTAAAAGAAATAGAACAGAGTAAATAGTGAAGTTGGTGTTTACAGTCAGTAACTACAAGTCATTGCTTTTAATGTTTTTATGTATTATTTTAAATGTCACCTTTGAGTGAAATATATACTCTGAAGTGGGCTTTTTAATTTAGAGTTTACCTAAAATACTTGACCCAAATGGTAGATACAAAAAACACATTTCTCTTGAGCCAGGCATAGTGGTGCACACCTGTAATCCCAGCACTTGGGAGGCTGAGGCAGGAGGATCACCCTTAATTTAAGGACAGCCTGAGCTACATAATGAGACCATGTTTCAAAGAAAAAACATTTTTATAACAATTGGCCTGTTTCCTTCCAGTTTTCTTGAATTTCAGACCAAGCATTTGTATAGAACATACACAGCTAAGAGATAGTGAACCATCAAATTTGAATAAATAGGTTGCTAAAAGCAATTGAGCGAGAGTTTTCGTGTGCTGTTGTTTAACAAAAACATATATGCACCAATTGTATAAGACAGGATGAATTCATTGTCTCGTTTTTAAAATTGTCTTGTTTTTAAAATCATCAAAAATATGCATATACTTCTGAAAACATTAAATAATTCAGAAACTTTTGAGTTATTCTCCCATCCTTTACCTTTTTGTATAATTAGCATTCCTTGCTGTTGGCAGTAAAACCAGCAATCCATGTATTTTCTGGCATAAAATGTTTATCTTGACTCCTTAGCAGTTTATTAGACTACAAAAATTTTAAAGAAAGAAATGTTATTTTCTGTAGTGTTTTCAGGTCTTCATTCATTGGGTTTTGTTAATGCTTTACAGGTTTAGCTGGGAAGGAATGAAATAGAGTGATACAGTTATTGAGCATTCAGAATTTTAGGGATGGTTTCACTGTCTTTGAATTTATGTTATAGAATTTGAAATCTGTGATGGCACTATTGCCTCCTATTTTCCTTCTGGCATTTTGTATAGGGGAAAGTACGAATAACATCTGTTCATTGAAGGGAAGTTTAGAGCCCCAAGGGAAAGTTACTTGTATCCCTTGGGTTGGTTTTATTCATACTAATAACTGTCTATGAAACTGCTTCTGCAAGTACTAGAGTGGTGAAATTACTTAAAACTTTAAAATCTCAAACTTCTTTTGTAGCAAATCACTCATGCAAACAATACAGTGTCTAACTTTAAGAGATTTCATGGCCGAGCATTCAATGACCCCTTCATTCAAAAGGAGAAGGAAAACTTAAGTTATGATTTGGTTCCAATGAAAAACAGTGGAGTTGGAATAAAGGTAATTTAAGTTAAGCAACCATAGATTCTTTAATAGAAGACTATTTAATTTGTCTATTGTGAAAAACAGTAGTTTCTTAAATATTTAACTCAAATATCTTAATTGGAGGAGGTAGGGTCTTTTGTTCTTTTCATTTAACTCCAGTAAGTATAGTAAATTCATGTTAAACTGTCTGAGAATTACACAGATGGTGATATGTACTTTGGTATCTTGTGTTTCTTCTGAAGTTTTGGCAGTTAAAAAATTAGTTTGCTTGATGGTGTTTTAAAAATATCTAAATGTTGCTCATGGATGAAACAAATGCTTGATCCGAGACAGCTCAGTTAGAGTTGTTTGGAGAGCAGTAATGTAATATAAAGAAAAATCTTTTTTTTTGAACTATAAGACATTTCTGTCTTGTGATCAATACATGATAATATTTATTCCAGTGATTCATCATTGCCTACCTTCTATAATAGCACTGACAAGGACTTTGAATAGAGGAACGCCTACTCATGCTTTTCTCCCTCCATTTTATCTAGTGAAAAGTTTTTACCCTTTTCTCCTTTTTTTCCTTTTTCCTTTCTGAAACAAAAGAATTTGTGAAAGAGAATATGTGTTAATACTTGGAGGTTAATATTAGCATTTAACTTCCAGTACTATGGCATTTAAAACATTGTTTTCCATCATTATAGGTAATGTACATGGATGAAGAACATCTGTTTAGTGTGGAACAGATAACAGCCATGTTGTTGACCAAGTTAAAGGAAACCGCTGAAAACAACCTCAAGAAACCAGTAACAGATTGTGTTATTTCAGTAAGTATTTAGCAGGGCAATGGATTTGTATTTTAATTTACCCTCTTTAAATTACTCTTAAGTATCAACTGTGTGGAAGTTGTTTAATACTGTAGAACAGAATTCTTCTAAATTGTCAATAATTTTGTTCTGTAGCATTTCAAGGTATGTTGGAGTGGTATTTTTAGTTAGAAGTTACAGTGGTTCTTGATTAGCAGTATTAAAACAAAATCTGTGGGGTTTTTGGAAGTATAGATTGACTGGTGCATCTGTAGTCTTAATACCCTTTATTGCTATAGTGTACAGCTTGTGTACTTAACATGAGAGCTTTCCACAAGTGAAAGAATTCTACCTAGTTAAGAACTAGTGCTTGAGCTAAGAGTTGTGAAATGTAGCCTACTGGTAGTATCAAAACATAGTCTTTAGCAATCTTGCTATCTTCAGTGGACAGTTCCTCGGTAGACGGTCAGAGTGCTTGAAGTGGACATAGGTCTTTATTTTGATACCAAAGGGGTAGTTATAAATTCTGCTTTATCAGATAATAGGGTCATTTCCTGATATGTTGTGGTTGTGCTCTTCACTGGGATTTTCTGGAATGGCCTCAGCCTCAGCCTCAGCATGGCTTCTGCATTGTACTGCAATGCTGTGTGACCTGCCCTGACCAGTCCATAGCCTTTATGGTGGTGTATCCTAGGATATGAAAGAATACAGGTAGCAAGGGCTAAAATTTCTTGCAAAACAGGAAAGAGTTGACAGGAAGACTGTCTGTGTTGCTTGGAGTCATAATATTAATCTCTGGGAAATTTAAGAGTTGCTATTTTTCACCTCCCTCTTCCTTCTCTGTTTCTTTCTTTTTTGTCTATTTGAGAGACAGGGTCTCACTATGCCGTTCAGGCTGGCCTTGAGCTCACTTTGTAGCCCAGGCTGGTCTCGAACTTGCAGTGATCCTCCTGCTTCAGCCTCCCAAGTGTTGGGATTACAGTTGTGCGCCAGCATGCCCAGCTTCTTTTTCTTTTTAAACAACCTTTCAAATAGCCTATTACGGAAAACTGATGAAAGAAATGTGATTTGAAAGGTGAGCTGAGACCCACTTTGGCTCTTGCCAGTCTCCTGAAGCATCTACAGATACTTTGAAAAAATTTGGAAGTCTACCAGGTTTTCCTTTAGGTACTCCAGTTAAGGGAGTCTGTGAAAGTATTGTTATATACATTTTTATTAATAAATGCCTTAGATAATACTGCCCAGAAGGCAGTGAAGTATTACGACTAGAAACATAAGTCCACACCATCAGAAATCGAAATCTTTGATGCATTTTCACTCTTCTACCACTTAGGAAAATCATGTTTCGCTAAAAAGCATTTTCGTAGTCTTTCCTGGTCTACTGAATTAAGTACCCTATTACCTATTAATGCTTGAACTCAGTGAATAGCAGGAGTAAAGGACAGTGGGATATACTAGAATTAGTTCTTTCTTATATTCCAATGCTACTTACTTGAGGCTTAGCATTATAGTTTACATTTAACAGTAAATACTGGCTTAGCATTATAATTTCCAAATGTTAGTAGAAATTTAAGGCTAATTTGGAAGCAGCATTTCATCTACTGGATATTTTTCATTACATTTAAGTGACTTTCATGATGTCTTATGAATAGTTCTGATTAACTTTCAGGTTAAAATTTGGTCATACTTATTTTGAGACTATAATTTTGAGATCTTTTCAAAAGTAGTTAACAGTTTTTGGAAGCTAAGGAACTTGCCAGAAACCAAGTCTAAGGCTCTGTTTCTGTTTGGGAATCTGGCTAGGCACCTACTTAGTTGGACTGCTGTGAACTTAACTACAAATGGTTTGTGAGAAATTTGTAAGTATTTTTGTGTTGCACGTAAATATGTTGTGTTGTACATAAATGTTCTTGTTTGTAGGTTCCCTCATTCTTCACAGATGCTGAGAGACGATCTGTATTAGATGCTGCACAGATTGTTGGCCTCAACTGTTTAAGACTTATGAATGACATGACTGCTGGTAAGAAAAAGTTGTTTATAGAAGTGAATGGACCGTGTAACTTTTATTTTATTTTTTTTGCGGCACCAGGGATTGAACTCATGACCTTGTGCTTGCCAGGCAGGCACTTAGGCCGCTGAGCTAGATCCCTGGCTGGACCGTGTAACTTTTATATAGATGCAGAAGCACAACTATGTATTTATTTATTTATTTATTTTTAAATTAAGTTTATTGCTGCATTTTAGGTATACATAGTGTTCATATTCATCATAGGGAATTTGTTCCTGCACGTGATAAAACTGGACTTTCTTCTTCCCAGCCCTCTATTCTCCCTTCAACACCGCTTCCCCTCCTTATTTACAAAAGCTTTGTTTCCATTTTTTCCTCTTTTTCTCATTTTTTCTTTTTCCCTTCCTTTCCCCCTGCCCTCTCCCAAGTTCTCCTTACCATTTGAACATTTTCTTCCTATTTTATGATATCTGTTATTCATTTTGGTTCTTATTTTTCCTTTTGGTTTCTCACACCAGAGAAACAATGTGATTTATTTCACTTAAAGAGTATGGTCTCCAGGTGCATCCATTTAGCTGTAAATTTCTCAGGGTTATTCTTTATTGCAGAGTAGTATTCCATTGTATAAAGAAAAAACTTCACATCTTTATCCATTCATCAGTTGCTGGGCATTTGGGCTGTTTCCAAGATTTAGCCATTACAGACTGAGAAGCACAGCTTTTTAAAAAGCCATGTGTTAGATTTGAAAGCAAAAATTCTTTCTCTTGAGGTGCTTTGTCAAATTTACAATGTTGAGGTACTATCATTAGAAAATTCTTGTACTATATATATGTGTGTGTGTGTATGTATATATATATGTCTATATATATGTGTGTGTGTGTGTATATATATATATATTTTTTTTTTTGTACCAAGGATCAAACTGTCGACCTTACACCTGCCAGGCAGGCATTTGTGCCACTGAGCTAAATCCCAGGCCTGCAATATGTATTTTTTAAGTCTTTAAATTAGGTGATTGGATTTAACTTTGTATTTTTTAAACTGCTTTTATAAATAAGAAGCTTCCCCCAAATCTTGCAATTCTTGGTATCACAACTACTTTGGGACTACCAGTAGTGATTATTTTTCCTCATATGTTTCTTGAACTGTAGTCATGAGTTGATCATTCCAGAAGTATCAATTTAAGCAGTTATTTGCCAGGCATGGTGCTAGGTATTTTGGATATAGTAGTGACCAAAATAGTCCCTTTGCTGCTTATATCAATCAGCATGTTGTGTTTATAGATGAACAAAAATATTTCTAATGAAATTTTGAAAAGTCGTTAAGTATGCATGTTTCTAATACAGTGATTTCCACCTTTATAAATAAGAGAGACCCTTTAAGGTTTGTATCTTAAAAAAAAAACTGAATCAAGTATGATAATCCCAGCACTCAAGAGACTGAGGCAGGAGAATTCCTTTGAGTTGGAGGCTAGCCTTGACTATTGAGACCCTGTTTGAAAAAGCAAACAAAAAAATTGAAGGTTTCATTGACTGTAGTTCTGTTAAATTCTTAATTTTTTTGTATAAGCAGTCTCTTCACACATTGTGGTTAAAAGTTAGTATCGTGTAATGTGTCTAACACTGTTTGTGAATGTGGTTTGTTATATACTGTCTTTACACTATATTTTGTCGACTGCATCTCTAATTGATGAAAGTGTTCTAAAGTCAGAAAGAGGATAATGATTGACCCAGGAAAGTCAGTATAAAATCAGTTGTACAAGAAATGTGTTGGTCTTTAATCATTTCACATGTAGTCAGTTTTCCTGGATATGAATTATATGTAATGATGACATTTCTAAGAAAATATGAACCAAGTAATTGAAATATACTTATTTTTTGTAGTTGCTTTGAATTATGGAATTTATAAGCAAGATCTGCCAAGCCTGGAGGAGAAACCTCGGATAGTCGTCTTTGTTGATATGGGACACTCAGCTTTTCAAGTGTCTGCCTGTGCTTTTAACAAGGGCAAACTGAAGGTAACTGTTATAAGTTAGAATTGTGTGGCCAAAGCCTAGGAAGTGTTTCGTTTGTTACAACTTAGCATACTGTAAGATTTTTTGCTTAGGAATAAAGAAACTTTTTAAGATAATAAATGACAAAAATACCTCAGAGATTTGACATTCAATCAGGATTTTGTAGTTTATATTTCTCCTGTTTTGAATTTCATGTTATAATTTAAATAGAAGTGTTAAGCTTATTAGTGTTTGCTTAAGTGGCAATATTTATGATTCTGATTATAACTATGATTGAAAATAACCATATTATTTGTTGTTTTAACTAAATTAGGTACTGGGAACAGCTTTTGATCCTTTCTTAGGAGGAAAAAACTTTGATGAAAAATTAGTGGAACATTTTTGTGCAGAGTTTAAGACTAAGTACAAGTTGGATGCAAAGTCCAAAATCCGGGCACTCCTTCGTCTGTATCAGGAATGTGAAAAATTGAAAAAACTGATGAGTTCTAACAGCACGGACCTACCACTGAATATTGAATGCTTTATGAATGACAAAGATGTTTCAGGAAAGATGAATAGGTATGTCTTAAATTTTACAGATCAAATAAATAGACTTTCTTGGTGAAGCTATAGCCTAGGTATCACTTGTAGCTGGGTATTGCGTATCACAGCTTATGTTGTTTGAGGATTGTATGCTACAAGGCTTATGACTGGAGAGACCAAACTTGGGCATTTCTACAAAGATTGTTGTAAAAAACGTCTCTGCTAAGTACTCATATTGAAGCCTTTTTGGTATTTTTCTGGTCCAATGATTTCATATAGATGCTTGGAAATTAATGGTGATAAATAATTAAAATAATGAGAATCAGACCCTTTAGAACATTTTGGAAATAAAATGGCAATATTAAGAATATAAGTTTTTCCTTCTAATACCCATAGAATTGATTTTTCTCGTCCCTTTTCTGCACCTGTTTTATATGTACAATACAGTTTTAAAGTTGATTCATGTGGATTCATTCTAGTGTATCTGAGGAAAAAATGGAATACTGTACAGTGATTCTTGATAAGACTCATCGTTTAGAAAATGGTAAGATGATATTGGCCTTAAGATAATTTTTTTAATGACTTACGAAGTGTTGTTTCACTTGATAAGGTCACAGTTTGAAGAGCTCTGTGCTGATCTCCTGCAAAAAATAGAAGTTCCCCTTTATTCACTGATGGAACAAACTCAGCTCAAAGTTGAAGATGTGAGTGCTGTTGAGATAGTTGGGGGCACTACACGAGTTCCAGCAGTGAAAGAAAAAATTGCCAAGTTCTTTGGAAAAGATGTTAGCACAACACTTAATGCAGATGAAGCAGTCGCAAGAGGATGTGCACTACAGGTAATTTCTTGGTCCTACTTTTTCTTGGTGTGCATTCCTTGAACAGTTTTCAGTTTCTCCTCATTGTGGTTAAGATAAGAAATAACCAGGTGTCTAGATGGCAAAAGGAAATTATTTTTAAATAAACTCGTAAAGTAAGGGTAGGTTTTCAGATATGGAACATTCAGTAAATATAAGATTAAAAGAACTGCCAAGATGGTATTTCTCAAACTGGAGAATAGAAATAGGCATTATTCTGAGAGGATCACAAAAAACACAGCTGTAAAACTCTTAATTAACACAATTAGTGACAGTTACCATAAAGTATATAGAAGCAAATTAGGATGATAATCTGATTTAATAAGGAATTAGTTTAGGGAAAGTGTGAAAGGTTAACAGTAGTAGTCCACAGTACCCCCAATTGATTTTTAACCTGCTTATCAAATAAGGGAGCCTAGAAACTAATAGTTTGGTGTTGCAAAGGCACTAAATCTACAAGTTATTGTAAAAAAAAAAAGTGTATATATATTAAGGATTTTACAGATAAGGCCTAGTTTTCAACTTAGAAATTAACATGATTGAACTGTGATTGTGTTAGTTTTTACATATTATAAAGATTCTGTAAACAGAACCTTTAATACTGTCAATACTTTAAGACTTTTAATACTTGTAAAAGGAAGAATGTGTGGTTACTGTCTGTTAATGATACTATTGTGCTATCATGATAACGTTTTGTGAGGGTTTTATTTTTCCTACGTATGGAACATGCCTGCTTAACTGATTCCTCAAATTTTTATCATGCTTCCTTGTTTGTGACATTCCAAAAATACAACACAAGGCATACATAAATGGGTTAAGATGTGTTGTATACATATACCAATTCTATACAATGAAGGTAAGTACTTTGTACTGCAAACATGTACTGATTTTTAAAAAATGAGTAGAAACTAATCTTGTGCTCCTTGTTGTTTTTAAGTGTGCAATCCTTTCTCCAGCATTTAAAGTTCGAGAATTTTCTGTGACAGACTCAGTTCCTTTTCCAATATCTCTGGTATGGAACCATGATTCAGAAGATACTGAAGGGTATGTAGCAGAAAATAACTTTTCAGATACTATGTTTAATATAAAGAAGAGCTGGGGATTTAGCTCAGTGGCCTAAGCACCTGCCTGGCAAGCGCGAGGTCATAAGTTCAATACCCGGTGCCGCCAAAAAAAAAAAAAAACTATATATATATATAGTTTATAAACATATATATATATATGAAAAATTAACAAGTTATTTAAAAAGGTGGAGTGCTTAATCTACCTGGGATTTTCAACAGCTAAACCTATTAAATCATTTCTTCCATATTGGTATTTTAAATGATGAGGTGAATTCATAAATGCTTTAGAATATCTCTTACATTCGTGTAGCACAATAACCTTAAGTTCTTGATCTCTTGCATGTCATTTCCTTTCTTTAGGGTTCATGAAGTGTTTAGTCGAAACCATGCTGCTCCTTTCTCTAAAGTTCTCACCTTCTTGAGAAGAGGACCTTTTGAGCTAGAAGCTTTCTATTCGGATCCTCAAGGAGTTCCATATCCAGAAGCAAAAATAGGTAAGCTATGAATTGTATGCATGTTGTTGTATGAATTAATGTCTTATTTACTTCTCTCTCCTTGCTGAGACAAACACCTGACACCCAAAATTAGGGAAGAAAAGGTTTATTTAGCTTACAGTTTCTGAGAATTTCAGTCCATAATCAGCTGGCTTCAAGGCAGGGTTGCATGGCACAGGGGCAACACTTCAAGGCAGCAGCCAGAGCAAAAGAAGAAAACAAGCCTCTTCTCCCTTATATGGTACACAGGCCACCTCCCCTCCACCTTTACAGGGAGGGTATAGCACTCACAAAATCCCCTTGCCCTCCTTTGCACAGGATGAGGATATTTACAAAGTAAGAACCCTGGCTCCCTGCTGAGTCTCTCAGTTAAACATCTAAACTTCTCAAGTTGACACAGTATATCAGCCATAACAGTCCACCCCTTATCAACTTGGCAACCAGACATATTTCTTTAAATCATTCTCCAGATACCAAGACATGCTAATTCTTACCATTTGCAACTTGAACATTATAACACAGCTTTAACAATCCTTAAGAACCAGCAGTAAGTCTATCAACAGTTATATTACATTAGAAACATAACATTTTGTCCTTGGCTCTCTTAGACTCATGTACATCCCTTTATGCAAATGGCATTTAGTCCATCTGCAAGAATTGCTGAAGTCCTAATAGTTTCAGCATTGCTGAAAAGTTCAAGTCCCAGGTCTCCTCCAGGTATAAGGCAAACCTTAGCTGCATACCCCTGTACAAATGAAAACAAAGTTAAACACTTCCAACATGCAATGGCACAGGATAAAAATTTTCATTCCAAAAGTTACAAACAGGAGGGTACGAAGGATTGGGACAAAAGCAAGTCCAAAATTCAGCAGGGCAAATGTTAAGTCCTATAGTTTCTGGTCCAGCATTTGAAGCAATCTGTGGCAAACTGTGAGCTCCAAAGGGCTTGTGTGGTTTCACCCCTATGGCACTTCCAGGGGTTTCATCTTCTACAGCTTCTCTCTTGGGTGGGGTTTGCTCCCTCATTGCAGGTTTCCTTAGATGATCTGCATTCCTGGCGCTTCCAAACTTCTGTGGTCTCCATTGCACGTTTGGCTTCACACTCATAGCTTCACACATTGCACTCTCAGGGGCACACTGCCTGGCTTCCAGGCCTTCTGAAATCGGGGTGGAAGCCTTTTCAACCTCAGAACTTGTGCATTCTGTGCGCACCTAAAACTGGCACCATGCGGATGATGCTGAGGTCTGCTGCCAGCTGGAGCAGTAGCCAAGCTTCCCTCTCTTGGGGGTAGGGGTTGAGTGCCTAGATTGCTGGGCACTCTGAACCTGATTGTGAGGAGCAGATTCTCTATGCCACTACCATTCTTGAATCTCTTGGGGCCTCTGCCACCATTCTGGAATATGGTGCTCTAAGACTTTCTCCTCAAAGCAAAGTCTTTCACTTTTGCAGTTTGGAAGCTGCTAAGGTTCGAGACTTGGTGCTTTTTGCACTGCCTTCAGGCCATCTTTTCTGTGTCTCTGTTCCTTCTCAGCAATCGAGGTCTTAGCTCTATCTTTACAGTCCACAACTTTACTGGAGCTTCCTTTCTGGCCAAACTCACAGTGTTTTAAATCATCTTGCTGGGCTCTTTGCTCTTGAGTCACAATGTAAATCTGGCTAAAAGTCCCCAACAATAGCCATGCTACGGCCTCAACATTTGACTGCCTTGAAATTTCTTCTACCAGATTAATTAGTCCACCGTCCTTAATCTCCATCTCAGGCAAAGTCTCAACAAGAGCAAAATGCAGACAAACTTTCTGCCAAGCCATAACACACATGGTGTGGAGTCCAACAACCAATGCAGTCCTTCTTCCCAGCAGAAACCTCTTGAGTGTGGTCCTTACCAGCAGGCTTTCTATCAACCTTCTGGTCTCCTGAGCTTTGACCAGAATCTCCCCTACAGAATAGCCTAAGCTGTTCCAGCTCAGTGAATTCAGGTTACATCTCTGAACCTTTCAAACTCTTCCCACAAGTCATTCCCAAAGGCTCTTGAACCACATGGTCAGGTACAGTCACATCAATGACCCCACTCCTCCAGTACCAAATTCTGTCTTAGTTACTTTTCTCTTGTTGTTGAGACATACACCTGACACCCAAAATTAGGGAATAAAAGGTTTATTTAGCTTACAGTTTCTGAAGATTTCAGTCCATAATCAGCTGGCTCCAAGGCAAGGTGGCAGGACACTGGAGCAACACTTTAAGCCAACAGCCAGAGCAAAAGAGGAAAACAAGCCGCTTCTCCTCCCTTATATGGTACACAGGCCACACCCCCTCCACCTTTACAGGGAGGTTGTAGCATTCACAAAATCTCCTTGCCCTCTTTTGCACAGGATGAGGATGTTTACAAAGTAAGAACCCTGGCTCCCTGCTGAGTCTCTCAGTTAAACTTCTAAAATTCTCAAGTTGACACAGTGTATCAACCATAACAATTAAACACTTAGCTTATTGTCTCGCTTTGCTTTTGTTGTTGAGACAAAATACCTGATGCCAAATATGAAGGAAGGAAAGATTCATTTCTTAGTTTTTGGAGTTTTCAGTGTATACCCAGCTGGCTCCAAGGCAGGGTGGTGTGGCTGAGGGGCTGCCATTCATGGGGGCTGCAAGGGGCAAGAGCGAACAGGACAAAAGAGGGAGAGGAAAACAGGTCCTTATATTGTATGCCGGCTCCACCCCTGGGCGGGTGCACCGCTAATCCCAGTGCTAGACAATGAATTTATCACAAATACTAGATTCAGCCGCCTCCATGACTGCATGAGGCTTGGGGGCCACCTACACACAAACCATAACACTTATCATTATAAAAACTTAAAAGTTTTTTTGTCAGTATTGAGTGAAATTCTGTGTGAAGATATTTTCTATTTAAAATATTGGGATGGAGAAATCTCTTATTGATGAGCACCTTGGCCTATACCAGTGGTGGTGAACCTATGACACAAGTGTTTTTAAGACAAAAGATGTTAGTGTATGAGGTTTTTTTTCTAAACTAAAACCTCAGTATTCAGGTTTAATTGTGGTGTTGGCACTCTGTGAGATAAGTAAGTGGGTATTGGGTTACAGTGTGGACATTTGTCTCAAAGGCTTGCCATCACTGGCCTATACAGATGAAATGATTTGGCAATTCTTCTATTACTTCCAAGTAATATATTTAGGAACATTTCAGCATGATGTAGTTTATACTTACTGGCTACTTTTAGTGTTAACCTTCTAGGCAAAATGTTTTGTTTTTACAGGATGTTGCACTCTGTGTAAAACCCAGTGCAGACTGTTAACAGAATGTACTCTTGTATTGTTACCTTTCCTAAAGGTTTATTTTTTTAGGTACATTTTTCTTTAGGAGACATAGCACTGTCAATGAAATTTTACTCATAGTAATTGTGTCTCTTTTCTAAATTAAGAATAAAATTTGCCATTGTTGCCAGATCTTCTCAGGACTCTGCCCCATCCCTTTTTATGAAGCGATCTTTTGAAGTAAAGGAGTCCAAACAGACCACCTGTGTTTTCTTTTTTAAGACTAAAGCGTTCTTACGCACCATTTTTCTGTTTTGTTTTTTAAGCACTAATTCGTAGGAAAATATTCTCTGTATTAATTTTTCATTGTGCTATAGATAAAATCCGAGCTCTTCAGTGTTTTGCATATAGTGTAGTAAATCCAGAATACTTACTTTTGGTTTAGTTTCACTGTAATAACAATACTACTGGCAGTGATAACCACTAGCAGTTGGTTCTATAGTAAGTGCCCATTATAAATGCTGACTCAAGCCCTCAGAAGTATAGATAGGTTAAATAACTTATAGCAGGCCATATAGCCAGGATTTACGTCTGTACTCTGAACTATATTTCATACTTTAAAATATTTTGGTTATTCAGTCAGAAGAGTAATAGTCCTTAAAAGACTCCATGTGCTTGATCATCTGCCTTAGGCTTGCTAACAGATTTTCATGTCTGGTTTGTGCTCATCCATCTGGAGAAATAAGATAGGAGGCAGAGACTACTTTTCATCATTATTTTACAGTATCTGCCCAGAACGTTTTAGTTAACAAATGTACCCTTATCCTTGAAGGTTTTTATGGTGTACTAAGACTAATCCTAAGAATTATAAATATACTATATACTTACAAGTGTATTTTAAGAGGTTATATTTATAGTATACAACTCAGGTTGGTTGGGAATAGGTACTAGATTTTGAACTAGCAGTACTTTCAAACTTTAATTCCTAATAGCGTTTGTATTTTTCTTATCTGTCTTCTTTACAGAGATTTAGAATCAACTCTAAAATTGTCAATATCTTTTTGTTCTAGGTCGCTTTGTAGTTCAGAATGTGTCTGCACAGAAAGACGGAGAGAAATCAAAAGTCAAAGTCAAAGTTCGAGTCAACACCCATGGCATTTTCACCATCTCTACGGCCTCTATGGTGGAGAAAATTCTTACTGAAGACAATGAAGTGTCTTCTATTGAAGCAGACATGGAGTGTCCAAATCAGAGACCATCAGAAAACCCAGACACTGAAGTAAGTTACTGAAGAGATTTTTGTCTGTCAATATAAAGTTGACTTCATTCTAAGTTAGAAGAGAGAAGGGTAGAGAAGGGTTAAAATGTTTTTCTTATAAATAATTTTGATTAAAATTATGCATAAACAGTTTTTTCCATTTAACACAGTACACAGAAATACAGTATATTTATAACTAAATTCTGTGTAATTGAATTTAGAGTAACTCATGATTGCATGGGGAGTTGTTTACATCCTGCATATTAAGAAAAAAACACTACTATTTAACTGGTGTGAAGTACTAAAGCTGGTTCTTTTTTTTTTTAATTGGTGTGGTAAAGTTGGCTTTGGTGTTGCAGAACTTTTATTAACATTGTTTTCTATTTTGTGGGAGGAAGGAAGAGAAGTATGCAGAGTGTCTAGAAGGGAGTTACTACTCATCATCTTAAGTTATACTTTCGTTAGTATGAGGTACTAGTTCTACATGGTTAACAGAATTTTAGGAAACTTAACATACTACAGTTATTGCAGTTTCTTTCTGGGAAATAATCATAAATACTAGATTGAAGAGGCAGGCAGTATAGTGTTTGAGATAATGTATGAGAAACGGGTGTGAAGTACTCACTGGAAAACCATTCCTAGAATAGTAAAGGAACATTAACTTCCGACCATTGGTTTTATCCTTGTCTAGAAACTTTACGGTAATGAGTTAAATGACTGGTAACATACACTTCTTGATCCTTAAATACCTTTGGATATCAATAATGCCTTGCTTTTCAGTACTTCTTTGTCTGCTTTAGATACTTGAAGCTTTGTAAGAAGAACATGAGAGACTTCAGGGTGGTCAAAGAATAGTTAGAATGTTGCAGGCTTCTTCAAAAGATGGAAAAGGACAGCAAACACTGATTTGGAAATTGAAGGCTGTTAAAAAATAAGATCAGAAAACTTAGGGTTCATTTTCCTTCCCTTTACCAGATTTTTAGTCAGAATTGATAACATGTAGCATTTATTCTTTATTTTGAGATCCTTTGAGATAAAATAACTGACAAATGAAAGTGGGACAGAGAATCTCAAGGCATCTGTAGGCTGAGATCAGAAGCCCTGGAATAACTGATAGTTGGCAATTTTATGTAACTGGAGATAATGTTGAGATGCGTAGTGGCTGCTAATGACAGGAGGCTTTGGAAGCTTGTTTCTGAGGAAGAGGCTTGTAGTAGTAATTTACTTCCGTGTTCTTGAGAATTAGCTACCTGCACGAGGTTAGGTGAAAGCTTCTTAAAGGGGTGTTCTCGATTGTCACCACATCATTCAAATGCCTACCTGTGTTACTTGTTAACTACTGTCATTCACAGAATTTCTTACAGGTTTAAAATTTCTTAAGACGTTTTCAAGTACTTTGTGTTCATTTTGCTTTTTATTCAGTACCTTTCTGCCCACCTATTAAGATTTCAAAAATTGAGTGTACTGTCGTTGGTGCCCTATAACTTTTTAAATTTATACAAGTACACCTGCTTTCTACATCCTTTGTGCCTGGGCTTTCATTTCAGAAAAATATCCAGCAAGACAACAGTGAAGCTGGAACACAGCCCCAGGTACAAACTGATGCTCAGCAAACCTCACAGTCTCCCCCTTCACCTGAACTTACCTCAGAAGAAAACAAAAACCCAGATGCTGACAAAGTGAGTGACTCTTCTAGTTCATTCCATTAGACACTGTTGCAACATGTAACCGTTAATGATATTAAATCTGCAGTTTCAAGAGCAAGCTCCAAATGATTTTATACTATATAGAATTTTCTGTTAATTTTCTACGTGTTATTCATTCAAATCAAAGTACTTGAGCTCAGCTAAGGGAATTGAATATCCTCCTTTAAACCTAAAAACTTCTCTTGATTAACTGCTTCTCCAAGTAACAAAAGACTAATGCAAAACATTTGTTGTCTTATGAAGGGCAGAGGTATCTGCTCATGCCAGAGGCAGAAATAAATATATTCCAATGTTGTGTTACTAATTTTCACGTAGATTAATCAGGCAAAAAAATACAGGGGCTGTAGGAGTCTAGTAAATAATTTTTCTTCAAGTCATCTGTCAAATTTAAGTAAACTAATTGTGATTATCTGGTAATGACCTGATTGTATTTCAAAGTAATTATTCCTTTGCCCTGCTTCCTCAGTAGTAGGTGTTGGAAGCTTAGTTAAATAATGGTATCGTGTCCCTTGAAAAATGACAGCTTCTAATCAAACCTTTAAAATTTATGGTCAGATGGTATCAAGAAGTTCCCAGTTACTCCAAATCACTCTACTTTACGAAAGTTCTGTGTATGTGCAAGTTGCATGTAAATTATTTACCTGTCATTGTTAGTTTGGTTTTCTCTCACATTCCCTCAGGCAAATTACAGAATTGTTGGGTGGGGTCAAAATGTTTTTTAAACTAGGTAAGAGGTCCCAGTTTTTAATTTGTCTATGTCCTGATTAATTCTGTGAGGCTCTTAATAAGAGCTATAGGTTCTGCCAGATTTCTGAAGCTGCCTTCCTTTTTATTAGTAAGAATTATGTGGTGATGTTATTTAGAAATATAGCTACTTAATTTCAACATTAGGGCCCTTGATTTTGAGTGGAGTGGAGACTTTTGTGGATAATCTGAATACCTGTATAGAACATGACATTGAGTGGACTCTCAGTTCTTACTTGTAGGTGAGACTACTAGTCTCAGCCCTTTAAAACATTGTTACTCATTCCCTTGGAGGGTCCTCATCCATTCCGTGTTAGAATGCATTTTTGTGATAATACTAATTTTGTTAGTAGTTGGCTTAGCTTTTGTACTGACTTGCTTTGATTTAATTGCATTGCACATACTATCATCCATATTGTTTCCCCGTATCTGTTGCACACCTAGTGTCTTGTTTAGGTATGGGTATGGGTAACATCTGCTACCAATACTTTTTTTTTTTTTTGGTACCAGGGATCAAACTCACAACCCCGTACTTGCCGGGCAGGCGCTTACACTACTGAGCTAAATCTCTGACCCTGGGTAACATCTGATTCAGTTTTCTTGCAAATTTTGCTATCAGGGCTTGCACAGTACATTGGAGGGCTTGCATAAGCACTACAGGGAAAGACACATAGGTATTCTGGCCTGGCAGAATACATCACAGCATATGAGACAGCTTGCAACGTTTAGCAGACACGTGATTGCTAAGAAGCAATGAGTTGCAAATCTGGAAAACATGCGTTCTTGTCCTATCTCTGTCATTTTAGGCAAATGATTGAACTGTCTAGTGCTAGGTTCTGTGATTAAAGTGTCTACGACTCAGATTATCGTGCTTCAGGGACTAGTCTTTTTCCCTTTTTACCATCCTGATCAGCTACAATACATGATATACACCTTGGTTGTCATCTGATTTGTCATATAGCTTTGAGTTTCTTCAGTTGTGTTGTTTTTTGTGCCAGGAACCTGAAAAAGCAGGAATATATAGAAAACCTTGGGAAATTAAAGGCCACAGGAAATACTTAACTTCTTTAGCTTTGTATTTACATATTTTGAAAAATCTTCAATAAACTAGACTTTGAGTATCCTTATCTGAAATGCTTGAGACTGGAAATATTTTGAATTGTGGATGGGGAGGGGAATTAAATGTTTGTACATACTTAATGAAATATTTTGAGAGACCCAAGTCTAAACACTAAATTCATTTATGTTTATTACACACATAGGCCAAAGGGCATTGTATGCAATGTTTTTAATGTGTCTAACTTGTCACATGGAATTTGCTGTGGAATTTTCCACTGTGGCAGACATTATATTGGTCCTCAAAAAGTTTCAGATTTTGAAAGCATTTCAGATTTTCAGATTAGATATGTCCAGTCTGTGTTATCATTTGTTGCATCATCTTGTTTGTTTTAAAACATTAAGACATTGTCTTTTTTTTTTTTTCACCTTTCAGAGTTGCTCTGAGAAATGGTATGACTCAAAGTCAGATAGTAGAAATAATATATATATGGTCATACATATAATCTCCAAGTTTAGTATAATTTTTTTTGTATAAGTTTTAAAAGGTTACTTAGTATAGAACTAATTATTGTTAAAATAGGCATAATACTGGCATATATGGACTAAAATATAAATTTTCAGAATTAAGTAAATCCTAATATCTTTAGTCTTGGTCAAAGTTTATGTGAGGTTATTGTCAAATTCTAGACTACAAAAGGGTATGGATAATTAGAAAATTTTGACTTTGAAATCACAAAATGCTTAAAGGGATGAGAAAGTTTAAAAAGACCCATGAATAAAAAGATAAAACAGGCAAGATTTAACTTTATGAGAAAAATGTCCTTAGACATTCATTACAGAAGGTATGACATACATAAGTGAATTATAGCCCTGATTTAAAAATGGGCAGTAAGATTTAGGTGAGCTTATAGATGATTTCAAATTGATAACTTTAGGAATTTTATTTTTGTGTAAGTAATCAGTAAAAATAATAGTCTTTTTTTGTTTTTCAAGGATTGAGTTTTTCTGTTTCTGTTTTGTTTTTTGTTTTTTTAACCCCTCTTCCTAAGGCAAATGAAAAGAAGGTTGACCAACCTCCAGAAGCTAAAAAACCCAAAATAAAGGTGGTGAATGTTGAGCTACCTATTGAAGCCAACTTGGTCTGGCAATTAGGCAAAGACCTTCTTAACATGTACATTGAGACAGAGGTAAGTAATTCAACCAAATGTTTTTATTTTACTGTACATTTTGCTTTAGTCCTCTTAATATCTGTACTCTGTTTCTAGTAGACATGACTATGTTTTTTCATATCGTAAGTCTATGTGATTGAAAAATACAGTGAACGTTAAATTTCAAAATGTATTATAGTAACAGATACATTGCTATTAATCTCCCTCACTGTACTGTCCCTCAAGTCAAACATACTTAGCCCACTGTTCTTGCCATGTTGTGAAGCAGATCTAGAAGTTCTCTTTTGTGTCTTTAGTTGTGCTATCAGGGCTGCCTCGATGTCCTAATTTGATTCAAAACATTTAGCTTTCATGATCATTCTGACTTTGAGGAAGACCAGAAGTTGCTCAGTACTGGAGCCAGTGAATAAGATAGGTGAGGATACACACGGATGGGTAGATGAGTATACACCATAATGTTTTTATGAGCCTGCCTTTGCATTGAATAGGACTCAGCTGCAGCATTCACTACATAGAGATAAAAGACTTCCACAACCGCTTCTGTAAATGGCAAAAACGGTAGGATTGAGTGTTCAAAGTCAGGGAGAATGTTTTGAGGGTGATTCATGGCAATGCATCTTTGTTCAGTAATAAAATTTTTTAAATTCACTATATATTTTGATCACTCCCTGTATATGGTTTTAGGGGTAGGATGAAGCCAAAACTAATGGATTGTCCAGTTTATAATAAGATTTGCTGGTTTTATATAATCAAACTTGAGATATGTGTCATAGATTTTTCTGCTTGGTATAAAATTCCCTGAGTTCTTACAAAGAAACTGGATCATGTATTATAGCACTAGGCATGGTACAGGGGAATTCTGGCTGCACAAAATAGCTATTTTTAAATTTTTTTGGATTTGTTTTTAGTGGTATGGAATTCTTAATAGGTAAAATACTTGATATTCATTTTTACAGAGATGGGAACATTGTGCTTAGAAATTTTATTTCTTTTTTTTAAGGTAGTGCAAAGTAGTTAGACTATTATACATTGGCCATTGTTAACCCAACATGACGCAACCATGTAACTAGGTACAGGAAGACAAAATTTTATTTAAGCAGTGGGTTTATGTGAAAGCTATGTAATTTTTTATTATATATTAGAAAATAATTTTATGTGTATTATAAAATGAACTTGACCTAGAATTTGTGCAGAAGTCTTATGAGGTATAATTTGGGACTTTATACTGATTTTTTTTTTTTTGTATGATCATTGATTTTTTTAACACTGTAGTTAAGATTTAATTTGAGTCATTGAAGGACTAGAATAAACTTTTCTGTTTTTTTGACAGGGGAAGATGATAATGCAGGATAAATTGGAAAAAGAAAGAAACGATGCTAAAAACGCAGTGGAGGAATATGTATATGAGTTCAGGGACAAGCTGTGTGGGCCGTATGAAAAATTCATATGTGAGCAGGTACATTTTAGAAGTCTATTTTTATTCAGATAGTGTTATATAAAATGCTTAATGATGAAATTTGACATTTCTACTTCTAGATTATGTGAGCAGTTTTATTTTATTCTAGCTTATTCCAATAACTTAATTTTTACCATTGAGAAGAGAGAAGCTATCAGTGTATATGGCATGTCCATTATGGAGGCCAGGAAGATAAATAAGAAAAATTCTGTGTTTCCTAAGATATCAAAGTTTCTTTTATGTTTTAATTTTTATGATGCTGCTTCCCTGGCAGCTGTTACTATTTTATCTCATGAGACCTTTTTAGTCAATCATTCTAGTGTTATCAGGCACCATTGCTCCTATTGCCCCTTTTCTTACCTCCCAGTCCCTATGGCTCTGAGTAAATCCCAGAAGCACATCTGTGAAAAACTTGAAAAAAATGTTGGCTAAATAAAAAGTGAGGCTGGTTTAGGGACTAATTCTGAATTAAAGGTCATTTAAACTTAAGTTCGGAGTCTGTAACAGTCCTGAGATTACTGGGCTACCTTGTAATGTAGTTCAGTTCCTTAGCCCTGCCCTGACATTTCTTGGGTCCTGTGGCTGAGGTTATAGAGTAGGCTAGACCTAATAGGCTAGATCTCCCACAGCTTGAGTAGTATATACATTATTCAGATTGTATAGCAGATTTTTTTCCTCATGTGTTCTCTGATGGTATTGAAATTTCTATTAGCTTCCTTATTAGTATTTTGTAGTTGTAGAAGTGAACAGAAACTAATTGTAATGGAATTATTTTGAAGAATAGGAAGATAATTACATAACCAAAACATTCAGTGTATGGATTGTCCAACATTGGACTTGTATTACAGTATTGTAAGTCAGGAGCAATTTACCAATGGTGTTACTATGTTTCTCTTTTAAGACAAAAGAGTTAATGTAGAGTTGTTTTTTCTAGAAAGTCTTAGTATTCAGGTTTAATTGTAGTGTTGGCACTTTGCAGTAAGTAAGTGGGTTTTGAGTTGCAGTTTGGCACTCCGTCTCTAAAAAGTTTGCTATCACTAGTATAGAGCAAGCTAATAAGTAGTAGTGTTGATATTTTTTGTGACGAGAATGCAGCATAGATGCCTTTCCAGATGAGGTTAGCTACATGGTGTTTAGAGTTTCTAAGATGTTTGTCTTGTGTTAAAAACTAAGTAAGATTGCCTCTAACTTTGTCATGTTTCATATAAAGGAACATCAGAATTTTTTGAGACTCCTCACAGAGACTGAAGACTGGCTGTATGAAGAAGGAGAGGATCAGGCTAAACAAGCGTATGTTGACAAATTGGAAGAGTTAATGGTAGGCTCTTCTCTCCCCCTATAAAATAGTACTTGTATTTTAAACTATAGGCTTTTTAAATAAGACAAATTTTTATTACATTTTATTTTAGAAAATTGGCACTCCAGTTAAAGTCCGATTTCAAGAAGCCGAGGAACGACCAAAAGTGTTAGAAGAACTGGGACAGAGGCTGCAGCACTATGCCAAGATAGCAGCTGACTTTAGAAACAAGGTAGTGCATCTTTTTATACATAGTGTTCATGTGTGTTGAGGGGTGGCCTTCAATGCTAAGCGCTAACATTTAGGCTGAAGTTTTCATAATGAATAAATTACTCTCTTGGTTTGGTTTAGTTTGGTTTTGATTTTGGGTTTTTGAGACAGGGTCTCATGATCTAGTCCAGGTTGGCCTTGAACTTACTGTGTAGCCCAGGCTGGCCTCAAACTCATGACAATCCTCCTGCCTCAGTCTCCCAAGTGCTGAGATTACAGGTGTGTGCCACCATGCCTGGAAGTAGATACTTTTTTTTTTGGTACCAGGGTTTGAACTCGCAGTAAATATTCTTAATAGAAGAAATTTTTAAATTTGAGACTAGAAATAAATTTGAGCTTAATGGAAAGTTGGGTCAAATGAGATGCCACAAAAAGTCTGTTTTTTCTTTTAGGATGAGAAATACAACCATATTGATGAGTCTGAAATGAAAAAAGTTGAGAAGTCTGTTAATGAAGTGATGGAGTGGATGAATAATGTCATGAATGCTCAGGCTAAAAGGAACCTTGATCAGGATCCAGTTGTACGTGCTCATGAAATAAAAGCAAAAATCAAGGTGAGTGTTAATGTCTCATTTACTACTGAATTCTCTTGTGGACTCAACTTGAAGCCATTTGAGCCTTCAACGTAGCAATTATTTCTGTTACTGAGACTGGCTTATATTGTATTGAAAGCGTAGAAGACCTCTTAAGTTTGTAAATTTGATGTTCATCCATTCAGTTGAGCTGTGTGTTTCTGTTTAGCTTGTCATTTGTCAGCAGTTGAGGGATCATTCAGTGTACATTCAGTTTGTACATTGAATCCACAAATATTTAATGAATTGTGGAACTTAGTTTATTCTCAAGGGAGGGAGGCCCACAGCAGTACACAAGTGCTTGTCATGTGGTGATGTTAAGTGCTGTGGGGCAAATAAAGCAGGATAATGGGGGCAGAAAATTCTGAGCTGTGGAGAAAAGCCCCAGGCTGGTGTTTTCTTAGGGAAGGCCTTGCTGAGTGTGATAGCTGAAGGAAGTTGGGAAGAAGAACAGACAAATGCTCTTTGTCTGGGGTGACACTCAAATGTAGCGAAAGCTAAGAAAAAGTTGACTTTTATAGCCACAGGCTATAAGTTTGAATTCTAGCCTTGTGCCTCACTAGTTGTCTTTATGTTGAAGTTACTTAACCTCTCTGAACCATTTTCTTCTCCATAAGGTGGGAATCATAGGTCTATCTTTTAATATTACAATAGCTAAATAAAATAATACAGCACGTCCCCGGGTTCATGTAAGACTCGCTTTGTCAGAGTTATAAATGAGTCAGACTTAGAAACAAACATTCTCCGGGAACAGAACTCACTCATAAGTTGGGGACTTATTGTACTTCTAAGTACTTGTCAAGCCCCTGATAAATCATAGAAGAAAATTAACTCTTGATGAGGCTTCAAGCTATGGTTTTGGCGAGTGTAATGAGAAAATGGTGTTTTTGGATGTATAATTGGAGTTGGTAGAAAAATAGCAGGTCAGGTAGGTGGGGAAGTAATTGAAAATGAATGGGGTGGGCCTGAGTTAATCTAATGACCAGTTCTGTATTCTTAGGAATTGAACAATGTTTGTGAACCTGTTGTAACGCAACCCAAACCAAAAATTGAATCACCCAAACTGGAAAGAACTCCAAATGGCCCAAATATTGATAAAAAGGAAGAAGATTTAGAAGGCAAAAATAATTTCAGTGCCGAACCTCCGCATCAGAATGGTGAATGTTACCCCAATGAAAAGAATTCTGTTAATATGGACTTGGACTAGGTGGTATTAAATTGGCTTATTTCTTCATTAATGAAATATTTTTGCCATAGTATGTGATTCTACATAACATACTGAGACTATTTATATTTTCTTTTTTAAGGATGTCTAGACATTTTGTGTATTATATGGAAAAAGAATAAAGCTTAAGTCTGTAGTCTTTATGGTCCTAAAAGGGAAAATTGCCTTGGTAACTTTCAGATTCCTGTGGAATTGTGAATTCATACTAAGCTTCTGTGCAGTATTACCATTTGCATCACTGAGGATGAAATCGATTTTTGTCTTTTGGAGAAACAAACTACTGCTTGTTTAAGAGGGCTGTGATTAAAATCTTTAAGCATTTGTTATTGCCAAGGTAGTTTTCTTGCATTTTGCGCTCCATTTCAGCATGTGTGTGGGTGTGGATGTTTATAAACAAGACTTAAGTCTGATTTCATAAGGGCTTTCAAAAATTAATTCTGTCCAATAGGATAATTTTGCTCTCATATTAAAAATTCAGTAAAACAAAAGCTAGTCAAATGTGTTAGCAGCATGCAAAACAAAACTTTAAAATTATCTCTCACTGCACAGTACCTTGTCATGTGAAGGTGTGAAATGGAAGAAATGTTTATCTGTTGTAACCAATTGTGAAAATTTTATGAGCTTTAAAATAAAGTTCATCCTATGGTGTCATTTCTAAACTGTTGGTCTTGTCATTGATTTAAAAATGGGATTGAGTGGAATGGAGTAAGAATTATTGTAGCAGAAATGAATTTAGTGTGATTTCTAAATGAAAATCATTTCTGAAACAAAAGTAGCATATACTTTATTACATTTATTAAAAACTTAAAGTGAATATAATTTAAAATTTTACACCCTGGGGAGAAAATTACTAGCATCTAACATGTTAGATCCTTTAAGCCTTTTCCTGCTTGATAGTGGATATATCTCTCTGGGTGTGGTTATATGTGTTGGTGTTATAGGCTGCTTTTGAAAGCTGTATATCAGGAAAATGATTGGTAAGCATGGTCCAGTGTTACAACTTTGCAGCTTTAGTGCATTCCTTTATAAGGGCATAGTTAGAAATATTTTAACCAGTCCCACTATTTGGTGGATTAGGTGTTTCTGCAATTCTAAATAATGCTACAATGAATCTTGTCTATCTGCTTATAAAAGAACATAATTGAAGCACCATGGGAAGCAGGTGTGGGGAAAAGACACTGTACACTGCGCAAGATGACCTTGCTGCCCACAGTGACTGTATGCTGGTTCCATTAGGCCAATGCATCCTCAAAGGGCGTTGATCTTTTAACTGTAGCCAGTCTTACTGCAGAGTAGCTACCAAGTGCTTCACGTAGAGTAATCTTGTAGAGTAATCTTCCAGGCAACGCAGGAGGCGTGAAGTGAGGTTTAGGAATTTGCAAGAAGACATTGAAGTATCAGTTGAGCAAAGAAACCTCCAAATCTGGTTACTCACATTTTAAAGCCCATATCCCTAAACCAAATAACTGGTTATTTCTATGTTTGATGTATGTCAACATTGAAAAATTTGCCCATATTTCATGAATTACTTGTTTTATACATTCTCATTTGTGATATTTAGATGACTACATCAAATATTAAAGATTTGTAACCACTTGTCAGTTATTTAACATTTGCCTACTTCGTAATTTCTTCTACCATTTAGGTTCTTTAGATTTTTGTTACCCTTCTGATAGATTTTATGCTCTTGTTAATCTTCAAGACGAATGTGTAGTCAGTAATAGTTTACCCATTGAGGTGAAAGTAGGTTAGTATTCCAGATACAGCTGGAAAGATCATTGTATTAGCTTTCTTTCATTGTGACAACACACCTGAGAAAATTAAAGAGAAAAAAGAATTTTTCTTACCAGGTTTCGGTCTGAGGTCCTGCCCTGTTAACTTCTGGCCTGTGGCAACAGCAGTGCCTCCCAGTATAGAATTGTTTGGCAAAGCAAAAGGAGCCAGGAGGCAGACACAGGAGCATCCAGGGTCCTGATGGCCTCTTCAAGGGCATGCCAAGAAGACCTAGTTTTCCTCCACTTACTCTACTTCCTGGAAATTCAGCTCCAGGGTGGTAACCAAGCCCTCAGCATATGACCTTTGAGGGAATACTTAAAATCAAAACAATAACAAAAGCAACCATAGTTTTTAAAAAAAATGAGAAGACCTCTTCCCCTTTAATCCCTAAATAAAACCTGTCAGTAATGGAGGAATCATCAGATGTCTGGCCTAAGTAGTCTTCACTAAATGTTACAAATTTTCTTTTCTTTTTGGAAGTACTGGAAATTGAGTTCTACCTCATTAACTTGAGCTGCATTCCCAGTAAACCATGCCCCCCACCCACATTGAACTTTTTTTTTGAGACAAAGTCTCACTGATTTGCCCAGGTGGGATTCAGGCTTGCAGTCCTCCTGCCCCAACTTCCTGCAGTCCTGGGATTATGGGCATGTGGCATCAAGCTTGGCTTGTGTTACAAATTTTCTGTATCCTCACTATGTAAATGTGAATCAATATTTCAAAAACAACAATTCAACTGATTATAGTTACCTGGAGACCTCAGAACTACATTTTTGATGTGGGGAAAATACATTCTTATGTTAACTATAAGACATACTAGTATCATTGGCCTGAACTGTGATATCTACCTAGTAATCACCTAGACCCTCTCAAATGTGCAAATGCTGTGTCTAGCAAAGGATTTTTTATATTTAAGTTTCACTTAAATTTTCACTTTGCGACAGTACTTCAAAATGTTGCCATCATTTTAGTAACCAAAAGGGAATAAATTGAACTTTTTGATTCTAGCCCATTATGGGTATTGGTTGTGTCCAAACAATGATTAACTTTCTTTGGGTAACTTGATTTTTATTGTCCTGATTCTTCATCAAAAAAGAAATCATGTATAATTAATTTGACTTAATATATCTCTACAAAATAGACTTTCAGAAATTAGTGTCTGAAAGGCCACAGATTAAGATCTTGTAACATGAACAACTACTTCTAAGATAGCAATATGGGATGTATTAACTAGTGTTGATTTCTTACTGTTGTTTCTTTTTTTTTAAATTCTGTATTATTTCTATCCTTTTTTCTGTTTTATTTTTTAAAATAAAAAAAAACTGGCTACTGTATTGGTTACTTTTCTAGTTGCTGGGACAAAACACCTGACACCCAAAATGAAGGAAGGAAAGGTTTATTTAGCTCACAGTTTGTGGAGATTTCAGTCCATAATCAGCTGGCTCCAAGGCAGGTTGGCATGGCACTGGGGCAACACTTCAAGGCAGCAAGCAGCCAGAGCAAAAAAGTAAAATGCAAGCCTCTTCTCTACTCTCAAATTGTGCACAGGCCACCCCCCAACCTTCAGGTGGGTGTAACACAAAATGTCCTTTCTCTCCATTACACAGGATGAGGATATTTACAAAGAACCTTGACTCCCTGCTGAGTCTCTCAGTTAAACCTTTAAACTGTGCAAGTTGACACAATGTATTAACCGTAACAGCTACTCTGACCTATAACTCATAAACAACATTCAAAATTTTTTTCTGCGTCATTAATACTCATCAGTTTATATCCAGAGTTTAGTCTTACCTATCGTACTATATGCTCTCTGATTGCTGTGGCTGAATATTGCTTCCTGTCTAGTCAAACTACAAAAGAATTACATCGTGCTCCAGCCAACATCATGGAGGCTCTGCATGGGTAACCAGCTCTGGTTGGGAGACAGTGGTCCAGTCCCACCCACATGCACACTGCAGCCATTGTGGAGGCTCCCCACCACATGTAGCCAGTGCAGGCTGGGAAAAGCAGCAGCCAGCCCTGTACCAGCGCACCCAATGGCCACTATTGGATACCCATAGCCAGCACTGGCCAGGAGAACCAGTCATGCTTTGGAGAAACTGTAGCCAACACGGGAAGTGCCTGGGACCCCACTACCCACTTGTCTAGAAGAACCCAGGAATATGTCAAGATGAAGAAGGAAAAGGCAGTCTCTGGCCTCTAACTCAAGCAGAGCAAGTCCAGGAGATGTGAACATGGAAGAGATCAGGAGTCACACACCTGAAGTTTCTGAAGTGATGGCAACTGAAGTAAGGAAAAGACTTCATGAGGCTATAAAAGAAATTAGAACAGAAATACTGTCTCAGGTAAAAGAAGAAATGAAAAACATAATAGAAGAATTGCTAAGCACCTCTAAAGACATGGATTAAAAAATAGAGAAGCATAGGAAAATGAGGGAAATTTTAAATGAACAATATAAAAAAGATTCAGAATACATAAAACAGATTCAAAGAGATATCCAGGAAATTAAAAACTCCATTGAAAGCTGGCAAAACTGCTTGAAAATGAAGACTTTCAGACCTCAAAGACAGGCTGCGATTGTGAAAGGAAAGATCTCTTAAATATAACAAGGAACCAGGAAATAACAATTCAATGACTGCAAGACAATGCAAAGCAAAATAACAAGAATAATAGGTGTCAGTGAAAAAACAAGGGTCAACACAAATGACATTAAAATTCTATTTACAGAAGTAATAGCAGAAACCTTCCAAAACATGGGAAAAGGATGTGATATGCAGATAAGTGAGGCATACAGACCTCCAGCTAGCCATAACCAAAATAAATCTACACTCAGAAATATAATAATCAAGAGTCAAGAAATTCAACACTATTACTATTAAAAGCTATTAGAGAAAAGAAACAGATCACCTTTAAAGGAAAACCCATCAGAATCACAACAGACTTCTCAACACAAACCAAGTCAAGAGCTTGGAGTGAAATATTTCCAGTCCTGAAAGAAAACAATTTCCAACCCAGATTGATGTACCCTGCAAAACTATCTTTCAAAATTAGTGGAGAAACAAGATACTTCCATGACAAAGAACAACTGAAGAAATTCATGACCACCAAATCAACCCTACAAAGAATACTGAAGGACATTATAGAGGAGATAAAAAAGACCATGGTTCCAGGAACAGCGGCAGAGGCAGATCACCAAGCAGGGCAGACAGTTGAATGGAGTGGAAAAGTAGCCAGCAGCAGGAAAATAGCAAGGCAGAGATGAGCCAGTGCATGTTAGCCATAACCATGTAGATGGCCTCAATTCACCAATAAAAACAAACAGTGGGTCAGGAGACAGAATTCATCAATATGTTTTATATAAGAAACACATGTAACTCAAAAAGGGGTTCATAGACTGAAAAAGGAGAGAGAACAACGCTGTCTGTTACAGGGAACCAGAAAGAAGTGGGGGTAGCTCGCACATCAGCTGCAGAGTGGATAAGAAACACGTGGCATTTTTATACAATGGAGAGCTACTCACCTATATGGAAAGAATCTTGTGACACTTATAGGTAAGTGGATACAACTTGAGATCATGCTCATGGGTGAAACGGTTCAGAGTCACATGGGTGAACATTGTGTTGTCTTCCTAGTATAAGAGACTGAGGGAGTTAGTGGGATCCAAAATGCACAATAAATATTATGAAAGTGAAAGGGGAGGAAATGTCTAAAAAGGGAAGGCACTGGCCATTGTTTATGTATTATTGTGTTTTGAATCTGTGTATTGTTTTAATTGTTCTGTTTAGTCTGGTTTTAGTCTGCTTTCTTATGTTTGATTTTATTATATTTGATGGCATTGACAGCTATTTCAAAGATAACAAAATATATTATGGTCGCCATTATTGATTTCCTAGTATCTTGTTTTGAAGCCCTGTATTGCTTTCACTGTTGTTTTTTTTTGTTTGTTTGTTTTGAAAAGAATACAACCAAACAAAACAAAACAGTAAAGTCAATCAAAACAAAGCAATAAACATGGAACATGACTTTGAAAC
>RJWT010004759.1:0-32527 GCA_004365215.1 Cuniculus paca
ACTCCCTCTTTAGTCTCCCTCCATCCTCTCAACCCCTTTTTCTTAGCCATCTACTTTATCCTGTAGTGTCTGGTCTCCTCCCTAGCTGAGCAGATTTTAAAAATATGGATCATTCCCCCCATGTCTTCCCCCCAAAATATTGATCCAATATATGATTCCTGCCACTTAAAGCAGAGGGTTATTTTTGCTCACTTTTCAGCAGATTCTGTCTTTCCGTGGTTGGCAACGCGGTGGAAGGGTCTGTTGGAAGACGGGGCTCACATCATGGTGAACAGGAAGCAGCAAGAGAAGGGAGGAGCCAAAGAGAGCGAGGCTCCCTGCCGGGGCACAAACCAGGCAATGCCTCTTCTGACCGGACTCTGGGTCTCAACAGCAAGTTACCTGTAGCCCCCTCATGATTCAGTCACCTTCTCAAAGCCCTGAGGACAGGAGGCTCTTGAGGGGAAACTAGATACAAACCAGAGCTCCCCAACCCAAAGGTGCTGGCTTAATTGGTGAGGAGGGTCTGGGTGTGAAGATGTAGTTGACTCACTTTATCCCAGGTGATCCTAACATGCAATCAAGTTGGATAACCCATGTTCCAGTTGAAGAGTTTTCAAACATGATCCCAGAGCCAAATCCAGCCCTCTACTGTTTTACAAATAAGGCTTTGCTGGAGACGACCATGCTCACTGTTTTACATACTGCCTGTTGTCCATTCTTGCTACAGTGTCAGAGCTGAGTAATTGTGACAGAGACCTTCTCATCTGCAGGGTCTGCTAATACTTAGTGTCAGGCCTGTTTCCACTTTGCTCTGGAGCAGTGGTTTCCACACTTGCACACGCAGAGGCCCCACTTCACAGGGCTTGCTAGGACACACTGCTAGCCCCACCTTCAGAGAACCTCACCCAGGTTTGGTGGGTGAGACCCAGGTGATTCGCATTTCTAGCAAGTTCCCAGTGAAGCCCACAAGGCAACCTCTTGGGGCACTTTGAGAACCGGAGGCAAATCTGTGCTTCTCAGACATTACCTGCCTACAAACCTGACTTTGTTTTGGCCACAGGCCACAAATGAGGCCCCAAACGCTGCTGAGATTTCTCAACTCTGTACATTCATTCACTGTCCTGCTTTCCCGCTTGGAATGTCCAGTTCTCACCTGTTCTCAAGCTTTAGGTCCCCTCCATGAGCTGACAGCCTGAGTTGTCTTAATTTGATTCGAGCCCTGTCCGTGTCTTGCACTTGGCACTTTTGTGTGTTACCGTGATGATTTGTGTCCTTATCTTTTCCACCAGAGAGGAATCTCCTGGGCAAGTGTTTTAACACTGCAAGATGAGAGATGAGAAACAGGTGACAATCAAAGGTAGTCGGACTGGGGTAGTTCTCATGTTTTCTCTTTATTTGAAACAGGTGGCACAACTTTGGGATTCTTTGCCCCAAGAGAAGTTTGTTACGTGGTGTGCAGCAGAGGCTGCTTAGCATCGAGAATGCGTCTACCTCATGTCAAGGCCTAGAGTCACTGAAGGTCCCATGTTAAATGTCCCAGGGAGAGGGCGAGAGCTGGGAACCACACAGGAAGATTACGATGCAGCTTTTCTGTCTCAGCCTGGGAAGGGACGCAGGGGGACCCGTGTCGTTCTCTCCTTTGGTGAGATGGTACCCCAAGCTCAAGTGGGAGCAGCTGTGTGGTGCCCAGGAAGATTGGATGCTGGGCCCTGGGATACCCAGCCCTGAAAGCTGTATTAGTCACTTCCCTGTGGTTGGAAAAAAAAAATACCTGACACCCACAATTTAAAGGAGGAGAGGTTTATTTGGCTCACAGTTCTCAGTGGATTCAGTTCATGGTAAATTGGATCCAGAGCAGAAGTGGTATGGTAGAAGGGCCTGGCAGACAGCTTCTCCTCTCACAGCAACCACAAACCAGGAAAAGACAGGAGAGCCAGGGTCACAAACACACAGTTACAGATCAGACCTGCAGCGATCCAACTGCAACCAGCCCTACCTCTTAACAGCTCATTCAGCTATGAACTCATCGATGCATGAGTTCACTGATGAGTGCAGCACCCTGTGATCCAGTCACCTTCCACATACATGAGACTTTAGGGAGAGGCATTAGAACTAGACCTGTCCCAAGGGTGATATAGAGGCAGTGTTGCCTGGCTTCCAGGACAGCAGGGGTTTTACTGGTGCTTTTGTCTATGCTGGTCATGGTGACTTAGAGCCCTCTACATTCCAAGCATAAGATAAGCTTCTCAGATTATTGTAAAACCCTAAGAGAAAATCCAATACATCCCTGGCCAGAGATCCAGAGACCTGGGGTCAAATTCGAATTGAGCTAAAGAAACCACACTGATGTGATCTATTTTGCAAACTTGAACTTTTTAACTGTGATCCACAGTCATGCATACTTCCAGAAATATTATTTAAGAAAATTATATAACCAGAAAGAGGGTCTGACTTTATCTATAAATGCATTTACTGTGAAGTTAGTTATTTGTAGTATTTTAAAATATTGATACCACTTTAAAATGGACTACTTTTCAAAATTTATGTACCAAAAGTTTCTTATGACAAGATGCGTTCTTGATATTTTGGGATATAGGTTTGCAAGATGTCATATACAGTCAGATCTCAATTTTGTTTAAATTTAATATGTATATCTGTGGCCAAAAAGTGTTGAAAGGATAAAATAAAATATTTATAGTAGTTATCTCTGGGAGTAAGAGTCATTTTTATTTTCATCTTTGTAGCTTTCTGAATTTGTCAAAATTTTGACAGTGAAACATATATACATATTGATATCAGGAAACAAATCAAGGTTCTTTAAAAAAAATAGGCTTGAGCCTTAAAAAGAAAATCTCATTTGGATGCCACAAGCACTCAAATCTCCACAGCAGAGTCAAGAGTACATCTCAACTTGCCTGACAGTCTGGCTGTTCCCTTCCAGGCCTTAGCTAAGCAGCAATAAGGCGACACCTGTGTGACTCACTGTGAGTGTTTTGACAAGGAAGGGCTGTCTTCCCTCGCTAAAGTTAGCAAGCCCAGTTTCTAGATAATTGTACGCGTGGCTGCTCTTCTGAGTTTCTTAGAGGCTAGGGAACTCAGTACCAAGGAGAAGTTCGAGTCTAGTTCAAATCTCTGCTCTCTACTGAGAGGGGTACGTTTCCACTAACCCTCACTCCCCATCTGTAAAATAGCGTGACAGTAATGCCTACCTCATGGTTGTCACAAAGATTTCCACTCTGGATCACCTGGTGTAGCTACGTCCTTCCACTGCGGTGACTTTTCAACGACTCTTTCAGGTCTGTATTTTCTTTTGTGGAAAATGCTGCTTAATCTCCAAGCAGGGAAGCGCAAGTGGAGACCAGGGTAGGATTTCATCACATGGCCTTCAGACTGGAGAAGGACACGAGCAGTGGGGACGTTCAGACACTGGTAGTAAACACTGAGAGACTCCTGAGCGTTGCAAATTGTATAGCTCACTGGAGACAGCACAGCATTATCTAACAAAGTCAAGGGCAGGCAGTTTTACGAGGGCTGGCATAACTCTACTCCTGATTTTGTGTTCTAGGAAATGAATGCACATGTGAGTCAGACCTTGCATCGAGGATGTTGATAGCAGTAACATTTGAAATAACACAAGTCTAGAAACATCCCGAATGTCCACTGAGGAGAGAACAGACGGAACAGTCCAGAGCAAGTGCACAGGAAAGAGTCACAGATGCATCAGGAAGTGGTGGAAGCCAGCGCAGAGCCAGGCAAAAGGAGAAGACACGGATGAACATGCACATGTGTATAAAACTCCTATTAAGCAACGCTAACTCACGTATTTTTGAGGCTATAGACCAAGCCTAAAACTAGGTTTTCCAAAGATGGGAAAACTAATTCCTATAATAGGCAGGATGGTGGCTCCCCTGTGGAGGGGCAGAGAAGGAACTGTGTGAAGGAAGGGAGACCCGTGAGGCTTCAGGGTGGCTGCAAATATTCTGTCATGATTTCAGTAGCAGTTACCCAAGGGTTCACTTGATAGTCATTATGCTGGTGTATATGATTTATGTGCTGTGTGTCACACTTCATTGTGTTTAGAGAATGGTCAGAGTGTGGCACCCTGGACATGTCCCTGCTGTTCTGGAGTCTCAGTTCTGATCCAACAGCAGTCTTTCTGCCCCAAGTCTATATGACAGGCATGCAGGTCTGCAGGGGAAAGCAAGTCTTTGGGCTCTGTAGGCCCAGACAGAGAAATCTGGGACCAGACTTTTTCTTCTGGCCATGGGGACAGGCTACAGTTGTGGAGAATTTTGGATAAAAAAGCGGTGCACTCTGCTCTCAAGCAATGCACAGATGTTGGAAGAGGGAGAGTGGTGCCTGCCCACAGGACAGGAGCAGGGGGCCAATTTCCCTTTCTCCTTCCCTTGAGAGCATCTGCCCAGCATGACGGCCCGCCAGCTACTGCAGGACCAGCTGTGCAGGGAGAGATGCTCTCATGTCTCATCACCCAGGAGTGCCCCGTGAAGTCAGCCTGAGCATTAGAGGGCCAAAAGGAAATCGGAGTTCACATAAGGAGTCATAGCAGGGAAAGAAAGGAAGAAGCCAGGTTATGGCTGATACATTGTGTCAACTTGAAAAGTTTAGAAGTTTAACTGAGAAACTCAGCAGAGAGCCAGGATCCTTATTTTGTAAATATCCTCCTCCTGAGCAAGAGGAGGGCACAGAGATTTTGTGAGTCCCACATCCGCCCTGGGGGGGGCGGTTTGACCCGTGTACCATATAAGGGAGGAGAAGAAGCTTGTTCTGCCCCACTTTTGCTCTGGCTGCTTTTGCTGGCTGCTGCCTTTCAGTGTTGCCCCTGTGCCATGCCACCCTGCCTTGGAGCCAGTTAGTTATGGACTGAAATTTCCGCAAACAGTGAGCTAAATAAACCTTCATTACTTTATTTTGGGTGTCAGGTATTTTGTCCCAGCAATGAGAGAAAAGTAACTGAGACAAGCCAGAACACTGAGAAAAGGTCGCTCTTAACTAAGAATAGTTGACAAGATGGCAGGCAGTTTCAGTTAGGAAGACGATACCATTCACATCAGCATCAAGAAAAATTAAATACTTAGGAATTAACCTAACCAAGACCTCTGCAATGAACAGTATAGTACTCTGAAAAAGGAGATTCAAGAGGATGTCAGAAAAGATAATCCTGCTCATGAATAGACAGAACCAATATTGTCAAGATAGCCATACTCCCAAAACTGATATGCAAATTTAATGCATTCCCAATCAAAATATCAACAGCATTCCCCATAGAACTAGCACAAGCAATCGTAAGGTTCGTGCAGAACCACAGGAGTCCTGGAATATCAAAAGCAATCCTGGGAAACCAGACCAAAGCAGGAGGCATCATACTCCCGGACTTGAAGTTATATTAACAAAGCTACAGTGATAAAAAAAGCACGGTACTGGCACAAAACCAGACACACGACCAGAGACTCACAATAGAAGCTGAACCAACCCTAGGGGCATTCAGCTGTCTGATTTTTGACAAAGGGACCAAGAATATACATCAGAGAGAAGATAGCTCTTTAATAAATGGTGCTGGGAAAATTGGCTATTCACAGGCAGAAGGTTGAGTCTAGACTTGTAAATCTTGCCAGCTACTAGACTAAAATCAAAATGGATTAAAGAAGTTGAGTGCAATAGCACAGCCTACAATATTCCAGCTCTTGAGAGGCTGAGGCAGGAGAAACACCACAAGTTCAAGGCCTTCCTGGACTACACAGCGAGTTAAAGTCCAGTTTGAACTACACAGCAAGATCCTGTGTCAAAAAACCAACCAACCAACAAAACAAAAAACAAAACAGGTCAAAGATCTAAATGTTAAAACAGAAACATTTACTCTTTTGGGAGATTTAATAACTAAAACTCTTTGAAGACATAGGCTAGGATTTTCTACACAGAACCACAATGCTACAAGAAATAGTATTAACAATCAATAAAAGTAATCATACCAAATTAAAAAGCTTCTGCACAGTAAAGGAAACAGCCAACAGACTGAAGAGACAACCTACAAAATGGGAAAAAATTGTGCTGGCATTCCTTGGAAAGATTATACATAAAATATATAAAGAACTCATAAACATGAGATCCCTCACAATTAAAAAAAATGTGAAATTGAAATGAATAAACACCTCTTAGAAGAAGGACTAATGACCAAAGGACATGAAAAAATATTTGATATCACTGGCCATTAGAGAAACACAAATTAAAATAGCACTGAGATTCCATCTTATTCCAGAAAGTGTGGCCATTATCAGTAAAGCAAATGATAATGAATGCTGGAAAGGAACTTTTGGTTGCAATATAAACTAGTAAAAGCACTGTGGAAATCATTATGGAGATTCCTTAAAAATCTAAAACTAGAAATTCTGTTTGATTCAGCTATTTCCCCTCTAGGAATCTTCCAGAAAGTGCTAAAAACATCATTCTATAGTGATCCATGCACACACATGTTTATAGCAGCACAATTCACAATAGCTAAACCATGAAAGTGACCTGTGTGTTCATTAACAGATGCATGGATCTGTGGTATTTACACATAATGGAGTACTACTCTGCCACAAAGAAGGATAACATGAGTCCTTTGTAGGATAATGGATGCAGTTGAGACCATAATACTAAATGAAATAAATTAGACACACAACCTTAAATATCACATGGTCTCTCCTATGTGAAAACCAAAATATAAATAAAGAGCAAAGTGAAAGTTAGATAATAGGAAGTGGGGGGACCCTTTTCAAATGGGAAGGGGATCAGAGATGGAGTCAGGAGGGCGAGGAAGAGCATGAATGAAGAACCGAGATCTGTCATGTGCGTGTACCAGCTCCTCACAAGGAATACAATCATTGTGTGAAGCAGATATGTGCTAATAAAAGCAAAACTGAAAACAATGGACGGGTAATTTGTAAAACAATCAAACAAAGCAATGTGATCATTCCAGAGTTTCTAATTTTGAACTGAAATTAAGTGTATATGTAGAATGAAATAATTAAGTAGTATCCAAGCATATCAAGTGCAATATGTATTTCAAAACACTGGAGACACACAGAGACGGGAATCATGAGGGATAAGGTAGAAGAATTAAGAGATGAGTGAACATGCATAATAGAGGGTTTAGAAGGAGGGAAAACCAGAAGAAGGGAGAGAGGTAGCATTTCAATTCCCTAGGTGAAGGGGATTTGGGTCTGAAGAGTGTTGAGTTCCCAGTATCATTTGAGAAGAAATGACAACATATTTTGCAAAAGAAAACCCACACTCTGGCCTTGGAATAATGTCTACCAATGATGGAGTTAGGAAGACTTGCCACCACCGAACCACCAGGAGGTGGGGAAGATGTGTGCATGCGAAAGGGTTCAGAGAATTTCGTGTCCCTTGCCCTTTCTGAGGAAATGACCTTTGTTAAAAAATTATTCAATGATTTGGAATGGAGAACTCAAGACAGTATATATGAAGAAGAAAAAAACAATTAACTTTCAAAATGTTTAGCTAAAACATTGCCTGAGACCATCAACAAGGGGGCTTCAGAAGGAGTCGGACAGCTGGGGTCGGTCTCAAGGGGAGACCCCACAATGAGTTCAATCTGTGAGCACTGAACTAGCTTAGCCACTGCTGAACTGTGAAGGGGCAGGGATGGGGAAGTCAGTGCTAGTGAGAAGATCGCAAAGACTGTGGTCTCCTGGAAGACATGCGAGCTGGGAAAGGAGACACCTCCACGTAATGGAAAAGGACGCGTTTTCTTACGACTTTCAGGAAGGAGAAACGAACCTCTAATGGAATGGAAAATGCCGTTACAAACACAAGCAAAGGGATCCAAGGGGCTGGGATGACTTGCTTGATCATATCAGCAAAAGATAAATAATCAATTTTACCTCTGAACCCTCTTTCTCTCTCTCTCTCTTTCTTTCTTTCTTTCTTTCTTTCTTTCTTTCTTTCTTTCTTTCTTTCTCTCTCTCTCTCTCTCTCTCTCTCTCTCTTTCTTTCTTTCTCTTTCTTTCTTTCTTTCTTTCCTATTACCCTGACTTTACTTTTCCCAGCTAATTTATTTTGAGGGGGAAATCTATATAGTTTTATAAATTGCCTTCAGTAAGTTTTTAATGAGACATAGTATATATTTTGAGAAAATATTTTATAAGAATATGCATCATACTTTTTGAAAAAAAGAACCCATATGCAAATATAGTTTAGAGAAAATATGGCAAAGACAACAAAAAGGAATTGGAGAATAAATAGGCAAATAGGTAACAGGAAAGGCAAACAAGAAAAAAGGGTAGCAATACTAAAATCAGACAATGAATTTAGGTCAAAAATTCTAGACAGAAAAAGATATAGTTCATAGAAAACTTTATGAATCAAAATATGTAACAACTGAATAAGAGCATAAATGTATAGAGATGCAAGTGAAATGTGATTAAAATGCAACCCTACTGCCCTTCTTAATATGGCTTTTAGATGGGTTGTTTCAGATTAGACTAAAGATTAGGGCATACATGAAAGAACCGAATAAAGTACTTCTATAAATTTTAAGCAGAAGCATGGATTGTGTATGTGTCCATGGAATATTTATGAAATATTTATAAGAATTAATTCATACTTGACCAAAGAAACTGCATAGGCCACATTCTATAATCACAATGGTGTGGAATTGGGAATAAGTAACTTTTTTCTGTACCTGGACTGAAAGCCAGGACCTTTATACTGAGCGACATCCTCAACCCTTTTTATTTTTCATTTCTAATTTTCTTAAATTTATTTTTTATTTTGAAAAGAATACAACCAAACAAAATAAAACAGAGTAGAGTCAATCACAACAAAACAATGCACATGGTACATGACTTCTAAACAGGGTAAAAAGCAATCAATAATGGTTACCACAATGTCTCTTGTTATCTACAATATAACTGCCCATACCATCAGGGATAAGTAAAATCAAACAAAATAGAACAAAATAAAATCAGTAAAAAAAACAAAAACAAAACAAAACAAACAAAGCAGAACAATGTAAGCAATACGGAACTTCGAGATACTAGTAAAACAGCAGAGGCTACCATAATGCTTCTTGTTATCTTCAGAATAGTTGCCTACACCTTCAGACATACTACAATCAAATGACACAGAATAGAGTAAAATCAATCAAAACAAAACAATGAAAGCAATACAGGGTTTCTAAACAAGATAGATGGACATCCTCGATGGTTGCAATTATATATGTTGTTATCTTTAAAATAGCTGTCCATGCCATCATTACTTCTTATTTTGAGACAGGGTTTCAGTAAGTTGCTAATTTACCCAGGCTGGTCTTGAACTTTCGATCTCCCTGCCTCAGCCTCTCAGAGTGCTGGGATTATAAGTGTCCGTCACCACAAGTGTGGCTAGAAATAAGAAAGTTTTGAAATGGACTCAATAGTTTATGAAATACATTGGATCAAAAAAGACATCAAATCTGAAATCGTAAATGATCTAGAAAAGCATGAAAATAAAAATACTGCATCAAAAGCCTAAACGGCATGATAAAAATTATACTTGGGGAAAAATAGGTGACCCTCGATTTTTTTATTACTAAAGAAGAAAGGGGAAAAAAAAAGAAAGAAAAAGGGAAGAAACTGAATATATATTAAGAATTTTTAACTTATTAAATTAGAAAGACATTAAAAAAACCAGAATCTGCCAAATATAGGATATAGAAGGCAAGAATGAGCTCGAGTTGAGCAAATGAAGATAAAAACACAGAATGCATATATTTTTAAAAAGCTGATTCTTTGAAAAGATCGGAGAAAGAACAAAAACACAGAAGGCCTAACTTACGGGGGAGGCAGAAATACGTAGGCAGCAGACAGGAGAAAAGCCCCATTGCAGTGCTCAGAACCAGAGGCGCCAGGGCTCAGGAGCAGCCCAGGCCCCAAGCAGAGGGCGGGGTCCCCCTGGGAAACGCAGGTCCCGGCCTCCACCTGGACGTGCGCCTTGGATCATCTTCCTTCAACGCCGGCTCTGCTGCTGTTGTGCGAATACTGCACGCCAACTGCTCCCCCAGTTGTCTGGAAGACACAGCTCAGACGTCCTGCTGAGGAAAGCTGCAGGAGACGCACCGTTCTGGTCACTATCAAGTACCCACTGGGCAGAAGCGCGGTCCCAGGCTCGCCCAGATTCAGACGTGTTAAAGAGACCTCCACCTGCCAGACCTTGAGGCCTTTGGGAGCTGATACGCAGCCGAGAGTCGAGGTCGCTGGTGCAGACTGGAAACCAGAGCCGGGGGACAGGGGACAGTGGGATAAGAAGGCAGAGGGGGGCAGGCTGAGGACAGATGCCATGGAGCTGAGAGTCCAGCGGATCCCCCAGAGGGGCTGCGGAGAAACATGCTAAGAGGCACAGGCGGTTTGCAGATCGAGCTGGGCTGAACAAAGAGTTCTGGCTCGCAGGGAGTGGAGAAGGAGAGAGGATGAGAGGTTGCAGGGCTGGAGGACCGAGCGCCCTGGGTCGGCGTCTGCTGTGCTCGGGCTCCTGCTGTGGGCAGTGAGGATGCAAGGGTGCGAGCAGGTCCTGGCTGGTCTGGACCTTGCAGTCCTGGAAAGCTGGGTGGACTGCAAGGACTTGGTGCACCTGGAAAGGGGTGTGGACTCAGGCAGGAGCAGCAGGGCAGACATCATTGTCACCATCTCCAGCCACACAGTGCCCTGGTGACTGTCCTTAGTCCCATTCTGCAGATGGGAAAACAGAAGCTGACCTCAGCCAATGACAGCCCCATGTGGACACCATGCCCTGGGCCAAGCCGGTGCGGCCTCCAGGGGCCACCCTCCCACACCGCTCTGTCCTGCCTCTGACATCCTTCACTCTTAGTTTCCACTCCTCTGGAAGACACAAAGGTGTTTGTGTTGCCGACCTTCGTTGACATTCGCTGATACGCATCGCGTGTGGCGATTTTTCCAAAGGAGCTGCCTGGAGTTTGGCCTGGCCTTTGGCCCTTAGCAGAGCTGGGCTCTGTCTCTCCGCCTCCATCCCGTCTGCACCCCTTTTCCTGGGACCTTCGCCCGCTCCGCAGTCTGTGCTGAGGAATGCAGGGAGTTAACCTTCGCAGTGGGCTTCGCGCTGTGCAATGCAGAGTCACCACGGACGCCGGAACAAGGCGTCTGTGAAACCCATGAAAAGAAGCCCAGGAATTCAGTTAATTAACCACATCAGTTTCTTAACGTGATCAATTTTAATTAAACTGAATTTTAATAGAGATCTGTGTAGTCTGTAGAGACCAATTGCTAATTCCACAAAGCATGTGCTGCTTTTCAGTTCGGATTTGCTCCCATCTAATTAATATGGATAGAGCATTAAGCCTTTTTGGACTCTGGTGGTTTTCATTTCATGACTATTAATGATTTTAATGAACTGGACTAATTCAGTAGTTTTCATCCCAGTGTTTCTGGGCTTTGTTCATCACAAATTTCAGGTTTATAATTGGTTTCCAGGTCTTCGCAGTGGTCATTGATCAGCTTCAGCAGTTCTTTTCACAACTCGGCAGGCGCTGCGCTGCCTTAACCCTTTGCCTTCTGCAGGGGAGCTGAACTTGCAGCCCTGAAGAGCAGAGCAGGGTGCCTGACACAGCCACAGGGTGAGGAGGACTGTGGATCCCCAAGGGGATGTTAGCACTGGATGGAGCTGCAAAGGTCACCTAGCAACACAGAAGCTTTGAGTTAGGAAAGAAAAGGAAAAAGGAGTAAAAAACAAAAGACTGATGATGACTTTAGTTGTCAATATTCTAAGAAATGCACACCGTAATGATCATTCCTCTTGTGCAAACCAGATTGTTGTGCCACTCCTTGGCCCCTGCCAGCCCCCAGTGGGCATCTTAACAACAGCCAAACAGCTGGGACTAAGAAATAGGAAAACGAAGAGTTGTAAACAAGTGACAGATAGCAGAACCGGGAGATGAGGCTGCAGTGGGCAGTGCTTGTGAAAACTAACACAGATGAACGACCAGAGCCCAAGAATGTGTCCGCGAGCTTTTTCTTCACGAGATGGAGAGCCAGCGTTGCTACAGACCATTGCTCCTGCTCCTCAACGTCTCTGAGAACAATGACTTCTCAGTCTTCTGTTTAAAACAAAGGAATCACTTGTAAATATTCCATAATCTAAGGTGACTATGAGACCGCCTTGTTGTGCTTTTGCCTTAGCTCTGAAAGGTGACGGACAGGATGGATATGCAGAGGAGTCTGGGCCATACCACCTAAATAGGGGAACGTAGAGGTAGGCAGATTCTCTGATATGGGCATCTGTATCTTTAATTATTCAAGAAAGAGTACTGCGAACACTGAAGTCTCAATTACAGCTTCCAGAAATGTAGCTCAGGGTCTTTGGAAGTATTTCAAGGCTTGCTTCTGCAGACTGACTGGAAGACTCCCTCCTGCCCCTCCCCAGCGGCCAAAGGACGGCAGGGTCTGCACAGGTGAGGACTGCGATCCTCAGGTGCCCCAGGGACTCTCCTCTGAGGTCATCTGGCCAGAGGTTCAGTGGATTTGGATTCCAAACCCAGGTTGAACTTCTTCAGTAGTTTGATTTATTTGAAAAAAAAAATCCATATCCAGGGAGCTTCTTACAAAGATGGTAATTTTTGTGTAACATCTCTATATTTCATGTATAGAAGACGCAAAGAATAAATAAACTAAATGAAAGTATCCATGATCTATGAGGAAAAATATTTACAAAGTTGAACAATTTGATTTCTTTTACACTGGTCTCACTCCCTTTGCTTTGATGGTACCTATTTTTTTTTTATTTTTAGAAAATGTTGGTTAATAAATTATCTCTGACCAGCTGGATTCATTTATTCTCCCATAGGCTAATCTATTGGAACAAGATCTATGTGAACATAACAGAGGTGGCTCTGCATTTTTAATTCTTGTTCATCTCTCAATCCTTTCAATCTTGCTTCTGTCCCATCAAGCTGCTGAATTGCTCTGTCGTCTATAAAATGGTGACAGTAATGTGTTCCTTATAGGGTCACTGTGCAGAGTAGCGCACTTAGCAAAGTGCCTCAATGTATTATCCCTATTATTACACTCTGGTCACCAACATCCTTATGATTGACAAATGAATGTCCTCCTCTGCTGAGCTTTCTGAAGCATTTCACACTGTGGGCCACACTTCCTGAAATCTCCTGAGAAGCTGTTAGTGCAGACCTACATTCTTTTCACAAGTGTATATGGAAGATCTGTTGTGCACTTGGAAATGCACCAGGCCCTAGGAGTTCAGCAAGGCAGAAAGTCCTTATACTTTTTTTATATGAGGAAAATAGCTAAGCTAACATTTGTTGAGCTCAATAAAACAATAGTTAAGCTAACATTTAAATGGTTCCAGACAATATTTTCAGTTTTATTTTGCATATTATAATTTGTTTAACTCACAAAATACATATTGTCATTGTCCTCACTTTACAAAGGAGAATGCCAACGCACAGAAGAAGTTAAGGACCTTGGCTCAGATTTGAACTAGGGCAGTGTCCTCCACAGTTCAGGCTTTAAGACTCAACATTCTATTAAAGAACAGAAATCAGTGATATCATAGAAGAAAAGCTGTTTGAGATGAGGTGGCCTGGTCCAGGGATGCTCTCTCAAGGAGGTGTCTTGTGAGCAGAGACTTTAATACTGAGAAAGACTGATGAAATATGATGTCCCAGATGACGAGTGCTATGAACTAAGTTGAGGCCTCTCCAAAAATTAATATATTGCAGCTTTAACCTCAGGAGTGACTGTAGGAGAGCTAGGCATGAGAGATGCAATGCTGTGAGAGGTCATGAGGGTGCTGTCCTACTTCAAAAGGATTGGCGGCTTCAGAAGAAAAGGCAAAGAGAAAGTGCTCCCTGTCTCTACGTTTACCTGCACCAAGGAAAGGCCATGAGAAGACTTGATGAGAAGATGGTCACCTGGCCCCACGGAGAAAGCCCTTACCAGAAAGAGAATTGGCCAGTCTTGATCTTGAGCTTCTTTATCGTCAGTATTGTGAGAAAGTAAATTTCTATTTAACCTGTCCCCTCTACGTTGTTTCTTTTGGATGTCCAAGCCGACTAAGATACCAAATGGAGAAAAAAAGCTTAAAAGGGTAACTCTTCCAAGATCATCAATGGAAGAAAGCTCAGAATTCAGCTGAGGGTTTGGAAAGACGAACATTAACAGGAAGCGTTACAGTGGGTTCAACCCAGGAAAAGCAAAGCAAATACAGGAGGTTCTGCCGAGGAGTCTTCTTGCATAAGGAACGAGAGAAGGAAGAGAGAACTAAGGATGGAGACATGAAGGAGCACTTCTCAGATGGCAGGGGTGACAGAGTTCCTGTGTACTGATGGGGTTACAGAGGAGGAAGATAGGCACAGTAGAAGGGGAGTAATTGCAGGAACCAAGTCACCAGGCAGAGGTGAGAGGATGAGATCAGATGTTCCACCAGGCACAGGGACAGTTCTTCGTCATTCCAAATGGGGAGGCAGGGATAACGGACACACTTACGTGAACAGGAGGCAGGACAGCAGCATGGCCACCAGGAGGTCGAGGGAGTTCTGTGGGGACCTGCGGTGGTGGGGTGGAATATCTGGTGATGGAAAGAAGGGTTGTGCTTCTTTCTTTGTAAGCTAATAGTTCATCATCAGAAACTGTGTTTCAGACGCATTCATTGTGTCTTAGTTACTTTTCTTTTTGCTGCAACAAAATACTGGACACCCAAAGTTAAAGTAGGAAAGGTTTACTGAACTCACAATTTGTGGAGGTTTCAGTCCATAGTCAACTGGCTCCCAGGCAGAGAGGTACTGCAGAGGAAAAACAGTTCATGGTGGGCAGAAGGCAAGCAAACCAGTCGAACAGTGAAGAAACAGCAAGCGACAAGCAGTGACCCTCTTTCTGTCCCTTATATCCTATCCAGGCTACCTACCCTCAGGGTGGGCAGCACTCGCACCCAGAGTGGGGCAGCCTTAATCCTACTGTTGCACCAGAGTCAATCCCAGCATCGTATCCTTGATCCCAGCAGCACACACCCTAGATCCAGCCACCCAAAAAGCCCCACCTATGACTGCACGAGGCTCTGGGGGCCACCTAGGTACAACCATAATGCATTGCCAGGCCCTGTTGTCATCACCTTCCTCCCTGGACAGATAACTGGGTTCCAGAGAGCATCAGTGTCCCTCTTAGGCAGTCAGTGGCAAAACTGGGCCTGGAACTAAAACTTCCTCTTCTGATAGCGATTTTTTTTTTAATCAGAAAAACAAAAGACCATCATAGCTGGAAATGAAAAGGGAGAGAGGAGTTTGAAGTTTTTAATAGAAGGAGAGGTCACTATTGTAAAAGAATAGAAAAGCAAATTGAGTGGCAGGATTTCCAAACTGTGCCTTAGGTTTTCCTTGAGATTCGGGACATAAATGTAAAGTGACACCAATCTGTACAGTTTCATGATTTTTTTGTTTGTTTGTTTGTTTCATGTCATTTACCTCCAGCTCTATTTAACCGCTCAAATACAGGAATAAATTCTAAAGAGGGTTTGGGACTTGGCAGGGGGATGATGAAGCGTGCAGGGATAAGGCAGTTGGAGGAGTTTTTGTAGTCATCATCTGGGGTCCAAGCAGGATAAGAAGGAAAAAGAGGCCAGAGGGGAGGGAGGAGGGGCAGCAGCTCAAAGGGAGTGGGTTTGGCAGAGAAAGTCGGAATATGAAAAAGTATTCACAGGTTAAGATTTCAGTCTTTGGAATGCGGGTGAAAACTTTCAGAAGGGGTGAAGTTAATTATGTCAAGTGGTAGGGCTGGACTTAGGCTGGGGAGGTTGTAAATAAGACGTTTAGAGGAAGCGAGAGGCAGGGTGTAAATACTGAAATTCCTGGAAACAAGCAACGGCAGGAGTAACGGTGAGGACAGAGACACTGCAGGAGGGTGACGAAACTTTCAGAGAGCAAGGTGAGCAGAGACAGGTGACGGGGAGGGGCAGGGGTGCTTCCATATGGCCAGGAAGTTGGAGGGGGCGACAGAGACAAGGGTCCAGAATAGCAGTGAAATGAGAGGGGCTGGGAACTTTGAGCTCTTTCAGGTCAGGGCTTTATGTTTTGCATTTTACCCTGAGTTTCTAAACAACATGCATCTGTTCTCCCTTTCTGACTTTTTGATTTTAGGTGATACCGATTTTGGATTTGGAAAATGAGACACAGGTGTACACACACACACACACACACACACACTCACACGCTGTCACATACCCACACACTCACACACTCACACAACACTCACACACACTCACATACTCTTACACACACACTCACACACTCATACACTCACACACACACTCACACACACAGTCACACACACACACACTCGCAGACACACACACTCATGCACACACTCATCAAGGCCATTCTGATCATTTGTATGAATTCTATGTTTTTCTTTCTCAAAGCAGACATTTTTTTGGTCCCTAATGTTTTAAATTTATTGTTCTTGGCAGTTGAGGTTTCTTTCAGTCAGAAACATGTTCCTTGGATTGGAGAAAACCTTGACTTAGTTCTCTGAGCCTGTGTTTTCCTCCATTTCTCTTCTTACTGTGCTGCTCTGATATTGCTTGATTATCTGATTTTCCTATATGTTTTGCATTTTGCTTTCCATTTCTTAGTTGTTTTTGCTCTGGGAGTTTTGATAGTCCTGGGACAATTTTTGAGTTAATCTTTGCAGTCTGGGGATTCCTTGCCACACAGGAAAAATAAATTTAGGTTTCAATTTTTTTTTTTAAGTAGGGATGGTGATTCAGGTTCTTAAGTATTACTGTGCCCTACCCTCACCACTTCAGAGTCAGAAAGCTTGGTGGTAGCTTCCCAGAAGAAGGGCCTGGGGTCTCCCTAGTCCTTTTTATAGGCTCAGCAGCCCTTTGAGGTCCCCGAGCCTATGGGTGTGGTTCTGTCCCCAACATGGTTTTAAAATACCCACCCTGGACCACACACCCAATGTCTGGTTTGATGCCCATGTGATGCCAGACCCTGCTTTTTGCTTTTTTCTTTTTTTAACCACACTGCTTCGTTTTCAGCACATGTGCATTTATTTAAGTGTAGCTCCATCGCAAACATCAAACAAAAGTTTGCTGTAATATTTTGTTCAGGAGCCCATAGGTTTGTGTTGGAAGGAGACGGGCAGCCTCTGCCCCCTCCCCTGCCCTGGGCTCAGCGCAGCGCTAACTGGTCCCCGTGCTGCGTCCGGCCTGGGCAGAGGGGCTCCCGCCTGTCCCCCTGGCTTTCTCCTGCCGCTGCTCAGTCACGGCTCGGACTGCTGACTTTGTCACTGCGGCCCTCAGCAGCCCACCTTCGTTCACTATGATTCTAAGATCAAGTTCATTGACCAGGTCAGAATCAAAACCCTTCACCACGGGACCCTGATTATTGATTATGGTGTGAGCCCCACCCAAATGCCGCAAGTTCTAACCTCTGGGGCGCAGAGTGTGACGGTGGGTGAAGGGGTAATTTCAACTCAACGAGGTCGCGAGGGTGACACTTGCTACTGTTCACTCCTGCTTGTCCCCAGCCCTCCTGTGCCCGCAGGCAGCGCTTTTGAAGGGAGGCTGTCTTGGGTGTGCAGTAGTAGCTCAGTGTGATGCCAGGAGGTGGGGTCACCATGCAGGTTGCTGGGGCACTGCGACCTGGAAATGGGCACCTGTCCCCTCAGTTGGTCCCTCCCTTCTGTCTTTGCTTCCTGATTGTCACAACACAAGCAGCTTTCTTCTGTGCCAGGCCTTGCCAGGACTGGAGCTTCTGAAATGTGAGCCAAAATAGACCTCCCCTCTTTTTAGCTGCAGGTGCGTGGTATTCATCTCAGCGGAGAGGAAAGCGGCTGAGACACCTGCAGTCCAATGCACCTAGTGTCCTTATGAGACGAGGAAGACACGCCAAGGACACGCGCACCCACGGAAGAGGCCATGTGAGGACACAGCGAAGGCAGCCAGCCGCAAGCCGAGGAGACAGGCCTGAGGAGAGACGAGCTTGCTGTCGGCTCCCCCTTGGGCTTCCGCCCTGCAGTGCTGTGGGCAGTGATGTCGGGTGGGTTTGCCAGCCCGTGCATGATAATCATTAGGGCAACCACAGCAGACTGGAGCACGCGGTCACATGAGTCATGCGTCCCACTCCACCACGCCTGCGCCCCACGCCCACAAGCTCATCACCATTCCTCAGCTGTGCGATTGCCCATCAGACTGGAGACCCCAAGGAATTCTGCTGCCCCGGCGATGTGGCAGGCTGAACGAGGGTGCCCGGAGATACCCAGGTGTAGTGGTCAGAACCTGAGAGGGACCTTGGATGGCAAAAGAGACTTGGAAGATGTAAGCAGGGTCTTGAGACGGAGGAATTACCCTGGACAGTGCAGAGAGTCCCAGTGCAGCCAGAGGAGTCATTAGGAGACGGAGGCAGCGGAAGAGCTGGGAACAGAAGGGAGTAGGGGGTGTGACTGGAGCAAAAGTCTGAGGCCAAGGAGTGTGGAAAGTCTTCAGAGGCAGAAATGCAAGGGCACGGTTTCTCCCAAAGCCTACGGAAGGAAGCATCCCTCCCTGGGACATTTTGACTTGAGCCCAGGTTTGAAAGTCTGGCCTCTAGAACCATAAGGTACACATTTGTGTTATTTTGAGCTATCAGGACTGTGCAAATTTGTCACAGCAGCCATAGGAAACTAACACACTAGGAGACCTTCTACTTGTCTTTCACGAGCCAGATTTCACGCCATTTCCTTTGTGAACCTGCCCAGTATTCCCTTGTACAGGGTTCTGCCTCCTTATTCAGTTATTCTGAAAACTCTTCTATTCTTTCACTTCTACATGTTGGAGCTTTCGCTTTCTAATTTCCAAACAAAATCACAGAGAAAGTTCCCCACGTACTACTGCGTACCCTCCCTGTACCGCTAATATCACGCATGACTGTGGTCAATATCAAAAGAAGGAAGCTGACACTGACTCAATGCTGTTAACCAGACCACACACCCTACTTAGCTTTCACTGCTTTTGTTGGGCTCTAATTATTTTTTTATGCTAGATTGTGAGCTCTTCAAAGACCCGGATCAAAATCCCAGTAATGTTTATATCCCGAGAGCCTAAGGGAGACTAGGATCTCAATAAGTATTTTTAAAATAAATGAGATGATATGAGAAGAAAGGCAGGACTACAGAAATGAGATGAGATGAGATAAATTTGAGCTTGTTTACTCATATTAGTCAAAGAATCAAGAGAAGAGAGAAAAGGAGAGGAGAGAAGAGAGAGGAGAGGACAGAAAGGAGAGGCGAGGACAGGAGAGAAGAGGAGGGGAGAGGGGAGGGGAGGGGAGGAGAGGAGAAGAGGGGGAGGAGAGGGTAGGAAAGGAGAGAAGAGAAGAAGAGGGGAGGGGAGGACAGAGGGGAAGAAGAAAGAGAAAAGGGAGGGAGGAAGGGGAAAAGCTCTGTATTCATGAAAAGTTGGTCTTACCTGAGAAACTGAGAATAAAGTGGCACATTTGAAAGGTTGCTTGAAGATACTTGGGTAGCACCTGTTCTGTGCCCAGTTGGAAAATGAATGCTTCTTTTCTATTTGCCAATTTAATTAAATTATATGTTTTATTTGCCAGCTAAGCTACATTTGTGCACTTTAAATGATGTATGAATCATTCTAGGAGGCAGGAGGGCTGAGCCACAGGTCACCGGAGGTGAGGCTATCTGATCCTTGGAGAAAGACCAGGTTATGGGGCTGACGTGGATCCCGGCCGCTGGCCAGGACTGCCCTGGCTCTGTAGGTCACCTGGTGGACCTGAGCAAAGGAGAGACAGGAAGCATTCGCTCCCCACCCCAGCTGCTTGTTACGGGGTCTCTTGTTATCCTTTCTCAAGCCTCACCGTGGTCATGACTAGCCCCGATTTTATTGGTAAGAAAGCTGAAGATCAAAGATGAAGCCATTTGTCCAAATCACAAAACTATCACTTGGCCGGGCTACCGTGCACCCCACGTTGACCTCTCACCCCACATTCTCCCTTCGAGGGTTGATGACTTTGTGCCAAAGCCTTGGCTTTGCACTTGGTGCTGGATTCACCCGGACAGCTTGCAGCTGTCCCCGCACCGGGCTCCACCGCTTAGTGTGCAGTGTGCAGGCATCTGTGTGCTTCCGATTTCTCCAGCTTTTCCAGGGTGCGGGAAAGTTCGAGACCAAGGAAGAGGCCTCCACAGACTGAATGGAAGGCTGCCCAAAGAGTCCGATTGGAGAGGCACAGAAAGAGACCTATGTCTAAGAATTACCTCTCAACATGAGTCTAGTGATGTCTAGTATTCCTCCCATTTGCATTCTGTCTTTGGGTAAAGGTATTGGCTCCCCAGAAGGCCACTGTTAAAATGCAAATAAATCACTTAATAGGAGCGACGCTCTCCTGTGTAATTGTCCAACCTCGGATTACATGACTCTGTCTTGGTCAACATTTTTAATGACCCCTAGAAGGATGCACAAGGATCACTCATTCAATGTGCCACAGGCACACACCTGGAAAGCCAGTTCGCTTGTCAGCATCTGACATCAGGCCTCCCCTGCTCCTTTCCCCTGCAGTGGAGTCTTTAGAGGCAGAAGCACTGCACTGAAGCGAGAACTAATGTCGAGTCTCAAATGCAGACTCTAAGTATAACCAGCAGAAAAACCTGATTTCAGAACAAGCCATGTGGAAAAGATTCTGGAGATTTTAATGTACCTTCGGCTGCCCATGGGCCCAATACTATGATTGTCTGATAAAAACATGGATGAGAACCTAAATTTCGTAAATAAAGTTAGCACATTCTGGTCAAGAGATGAGACTGCCCCTTGACCTGTAGATTAAATAATAGCATGAGAATTATGCTTCCTCAGAGTCTAAATGTCTGAATAGTGTCCAGATTGGGGGTGGGGTCATCGGAATATGGATGGGTTTGGAAACCAAGTCACCTGAGGGAAAAGCATGCTGAGATGTTAGCTTCTCTGTGTGACTTTCCAGAACGTCACCAGACGCCTACTCAGGACACTTCCCCCCTGCAGGTGCGTCGTTCTCTGCTTAAACATTCTCATCTCTTACACCAGGGTGGGGAGTTGGTTATATGTTTATTTGCTGAATGTCACATCCTAGACTGCGATGGTCTGGAGGCCAACAATTGTTTTCTTCTTTGCTTCTCGGCACTTGTTGCATGGGAAATAGCATTAAATCACCCCTGTGACATTCGCTTAATGAATGACTGTATTTTTTGTTTTTGTTCTTGTCTTGGAAATTTGCTAATTCAAATTTGCCAAGAGAAAACACACTGTTGGGCAGGAGCTGCATAATGACCACCAGAGAAGGGGGAACGTCTGCTCCAGACAGATTTAGAGAGCACAATTATCTCTCCAAGTGCCCTTCAGGGTTGCCTATTTTTATTCCAACTGCAGGTTCTGTGACTCATGGATTCTGCGAATTCATGATTGGTTTAACAGCGGGAAAGCAGAGCACTGTCCTGAAGCAATGGGAACAAAGACGGCTCTGCGCTGGGCGGTGCAGAGGGGGGCGGGGAGGGGAGGCGGCACGCCGGCTACACCAAGGAGCATGGCAGGCTACAGGAGAATGTCCCACTTTTTCTAGTTTCCCAGGCTAAACCAGACACGGCCGTGGAAGCTCTTCCATATCTGCTTATGCCGGTGTCTCTGTCCATCTTCTTAGATTCAGCCCATGATTTCTCCCGGAATGAAAAGGGCTGCAGTAGGTTACAGGTGACTCCTGCTGCGGGCTCCGTTGAGTCAGGTGAGGCCATTCCGCTCCTGCGTCGTGTGAGGAAGTGTCCCACACTTAGTAGCATGAAGAAGCAAAGGTGTCAGAATGCGCATGGAGCTGGAGGGTCCAGAGCGGAGGGGAGGTGGTGGGCTGGCTCCTCCTGCGCCTGCTGTCTGCAGCTGAGCTGAGACCTCTCCCACAGCAAGGGAGACAGAGGAGCTGAGGATGCTAAGGCGAATGCTTCTCTCACTGGTCAGAACCTGGGAAAGATCTACGGACGGCCTTGGTGCGCTTCGGGGGATCACAGTAAAACTGCAAGACTGACCTGAGATGTGGCCCCAGCAAGCCCTCTGGATCCCAAGGAGCATCTAGACAGAAAAGACCCCAGCCAACAAAACCACGAACAGAGAAACAAAAAAAGCCCCTCAAGCCAATAGAACTCATCTAAGTTCAGAATGGTCAGTTTCCTGAACAAACAAGCAAGCAAACACAAGGAGGAAATCTAAAAATCACCTGGAGAGTGCATCTATAGCTTTTAAAAGAGCAATGTTACAATGTACAGCCGGCTTGTTGGCAGAAATCACAGAAGTCAGGAGGTAGTGGGAAAACACATTTAAAGCACCGAAGGAAAAATGCTGACATATAATTTTGTATTCTGTAAAAATATTCTTAAAAACTAGAATTGAAATAAAGATGCTTCTGGAGAAACAAAAATAAGCAAATTCATCACTAGGAAATCTATACTAAGATACATACAGAAGGACAGACAGAACACGGATCCAGAAAGAGACGTGGGAATCCAGGAAGGGCACTGAGCAAAGTTGGGACTCACAGTGGGTAAACACGGATGAATACTGGACCCACAAAACAGCCATCGCACTGCAGCTACAGGGGCAGAGAATTAAAAGGCATAACAGTAACAGGAAAGGCAGCCGAAGTATTCTAAGCTCCCTGTGTTTTTCATCAAGGGCTAAAAGTACTCTTTTTTTGACTTTTATAATATTTTCATTGAGTTTACAGGTGCAATTAAGATATACATAACGATCATATTCATCATATATACTTTGGTCCTTGTTTACACTTTTGGTTTCTCAAACCAGAGAAACAATGAGATATTTACACATGTGGGACTGATTTATTTCACTTAAGAGTATGGTCTCAAGTTGCATCCATTTACCTAGAAATGTCTCAAGCTTATCCTTTTTATGTCTGTGTAGTACTCCATGGTATATTTAAAAACCACTGTTTCAAAGTCATGTTCCATGTTCATTGCTTTGTTTTGATTGACTTTACTCTGTTTTGTTTTGTTTGGTTGTATTCTTTTCAAAATAAAAAATAAAAATAAAAACCACATCTTTTTTATCCATTCCTCAGTTGATGGGCATTTTGGTTGTTTCCAAGATTTAGCTATCAGAAACTGTGGTGCTTCAAACATGGGTCCACATATATTGCTGTGGTGTGATGTTTTTGATTCTTCCAGGAAGATACCCAGAAGGGGAATAACTGAGTCCAATAGGAACTCTAATCCTAGTTTTTGAGGAATATTCACACTGATTTCCACCGTGGTTGCACCAGTCTGCACTCCCGCCAACACTGGAGAAGGGCTCCTTTTCTCCAGTAGCCCCTTCAGCATGTCCACTATCATCAGTCTTGTTTAATAAAGCTCTGAATACCTTAGCCAGAGCAATTAAACAAGAGAGAGAAATGAAAAGAATAAGGATAGGAAAGGAAGCTAGTTTTTTTTATTTGCAGTGACATGATACTCTGCACAGAAGACCCCAAAAGCTCCACCAAAAAACTTGTAGATTTGATAACCAAATTTAATAGCATAACTGGATACAATGTCAACACTCAAAAGTCAACAGCATTCCTATACACAAAAAGCAAACACACTGAGAGAGAAATTAAGGAAATAATACCTTTCACAGTAGCATCAAAAAATCAAATACTTAGGAATCACTCTAACAAAGACAGTAAATGATCGGCACCTTGAAAATTACAGTCCTCTTAACAGGGGAATGAAATGGATATCAGAAAATGGAAAGATAGCCCTTGCACATGGGTAGGAAGAACCAACTTAGCGAAAATGGCCTTAGTTCCAAAGTTGTTATACATATTTAATGCAATGCCAATCCAAATACCATTGGTATACCTCACAGAATGACAGAAAACATTCCTCAAATTCACTTGGAACCAGAAGGGACCTAGAATAGCAAAAACAACCCTAGGCAACAGAGGGAAGGGAGGGGCATCACAATCCCTGACTTGAAATTACATTATAGAGCTACTGTGATAAAAAGATCATGGTGCTGGCAAAAAACAGACCTGGGAATCAGTGGAGCAGACTAGAAGATGCAGAAACAACTTCATGTTATGGAAGCCCAAGGTGGCAGGAAGTCACCTAGGATGATGGTGTCCTGGGATTCTGGTTCCCAGTCCTGTCCTTTCTCAGATGACACCAGGAACGGAAGCTGACTTTTTTCCGTGGTTTCTCCTAGATTCCCTGCAACTCTAGATTCCACCCGGGCTGGGCGGTGTTTGCAGAGAACAGAGCCAAAGAGCTGTCTCTGAAACGCCTCCTCTGCAGACGCCGAGGTGTGGCTCCTGTGGTCGGATTCGCCATCTCTGCTGCCAGGAGGCCGGGGGCCAGGCAGCGAGGACCCTGTGTACGCCTTGTCCCGCACCCTCTCACTCCCTCACTCCCTCTTCTGTCTTCCCCATCAGAGGAGGATGGCTGGGGAAATACGAAAGAAAAACAATGCGAACTCTAGCCGGGAGAGTCCTCAGGACAACAGTTCAGCTCCCTCACAAGCTGCAGGATCAAGGACAGCCGACGAATCTGATGGGAAGGGACCCTTAACCACTGCCCACCCGTCTCCATCGGGTGGGTGAGCTGCACCTGTAAAGTCAACTACTGGTGGCTGCATAAAGGGAAACGCTCAGATTCCCTGTGGCAGGTGAGGTTCCTCCCCGGCGGGTCATTCATTTGAAGCTGTCCTAGCTGAGCCGCCTTAGCTCTGAATCCCAGGATCAGGGCCCAGCAGTGACTCTACCTGGGGCTACGGCCCTTCGATCTCCTTTTTCAGAGGACTGTAATTTTCAATGCACGGGGCCCTGCCTCACTGCCCTTGTCTGTGTTTCCTGACAGACCTGAGCCGCAGCCTCCGAGTCTGGTTTCTGGGTTAATTAGAAGTAGGGCAGGAAGTTTCTACAGCCGGAGGCTTGAGAATTAGATTATAGCCAGCCAGGCTCATTAGCTGCCCGGGCAGGGATAACCTGAGCTGCTCTCGAAGCCTCTGAGCTGGAACATTGCCTCCTGTAGAACGGGCACCATGACTGGCCCGAAGGGAAACAAGGGAAACAAGGTCCTTGTTGCCACTGTACAGATGAGGACAGTGGCCTCCAAAGGGGTTCATTAGTGTGGAGCCCATCTCAAGCGAGTGGCTGACGTGGGCGTGGGTCCAGGTGACATTGCAGTGTAGCCCCTCTGCTTGGCTCGCATCCGACTTGGCTGCATGGGTCCCCAACGCCCTGCTGGCTGACTTCGTTCTGGAAGCCCCGCCTCAGATAGGCGTCTCTCCACCCGAAAGGAGGAGAGGTCTGGCCTGCCTTGGTGCTTACTGCTTCAGGCCGACCTGTGTGACGACTCTGCCCCTGCTTCCAAGCACATGGCCTGGCATCCTCTGCACTGCGGGCTTCAAAGGGCATAACTGCTTCCTTGGGCACCTGCTGCCCAGCTCGACCACCTCTCCTGACTTTCAGAACCTGGTGCTGTCACTGCCCCTGCAGAACCTTGGCTCTCCCGGTCCCCAGCGTGCTTCTGCCCTGTAATGCACCTCCAGCATGTGTCGCATGTGGATGCATGGAGACCGTGGCCTTGTAGCAGCGTCTGAGCCTCTCCAGGAAACCCCAGAAAAGCCGTCTCCAAGAGTGGCTGCTCGCTGGAGCTTGTCACACTGTGTTCCGGGCCGTCCTATGGAGACAGCTGGAATTCGGAACTTCTACTGCAAGTTTTTTTTCTTCATAACATAACTTTCCCCCTCTGCATTACTAATTTTAAGTAAAACTCCTAGACCTAGCAGGGAAGTCCACTGCAAATGAAAGATCTCACAGGACAGAAGAAGGAGAAGCACGAATTGCTCTCCATGACTCCTGGGTCAATTCCTGTGCACTAAGCTTAATCGTTTTGGGCTCACGTCCAAGCGTAACAGGGAGAGGCTTCGAGGTGACGCTGCGCGCAGCAAAGTCCAAAGGATAAAGCGAATGTGATGTCCTCCTTGTGGCTGGCAGGGAGCTGTCATAAAAGGGAAATGAGGGTGTCACCCTAGGATCTCTGGGTCCCTTACAGTTGTAAAACTAAGTGGTTGGTGGGATAGCCAGTATGATGATCACCATCTCCATTCTTGGCCCTGAAAATGTACCTACCTCTTATTGCTCTAAATGGAGATACTGCTGCTAACCTCCCAGAAATAATCTCAGGGGTCCCTAGAAACTGCGTTACAGACTGCAGGATCCAGTGAAGAATTTGGCTATTTTCCGGTCCACACCATTAGAAAACTCACATCCTTTGAGACTCTTGGTTGCAAACCACAGAAACCAAGGCTGGCTACGCAGCAAAAGAGAGTTTATTGGAAGGAAGGGCAAGTTCTTAGAATCAGTGAGAACCTGGAGGACCTGACTTAGAAGATAGGTCAAAATGAAAGGACTCCAGGTCTGGGAGGAAACCCGTGTCGTATGGGAGGAAAGGCTGTGTCTTATAGGAGGAAATGCAGTGTCTCATGGGAGGAAACCTATATTTTAAGGTAAGGGGGAAATGTCTGTCCTCATGCCACTTCTACTGCTGTGATGAGTCTCCCTCTCAATGTCCCCTCTCCTAGTGTCACTACGGAGTCAGTCTGAGGATAAGCACAGCAATGGGCCTTCAGTCACATGACTGTCTCCTAGCTGTACCGAAGGACTTAAACAGGAATAAACATCTACACTGGGAGAGAAGAACTTTCCCACATGGAACCACTTTCAAAGAGGATTTCCACCCCAGAGGCAAATGGGGACCAGGCTGACTGAATACCAGGTAGCCAGAAACAGAATAAATGTCTGCCCTGATGGTGTATGACAGTAGGGTGGGCACACCAGGCTGTGTGCCCCAAGTAAGTGACCTGTGGTAGCCATAGTGCATGTGAGCTTTTAGGTCAGGCAGACTTAGGTGAAAACCCAGCCTTGCCAATTTGTAGCCAAGGAAACTGGCAGGTACATCTTTAGTTTTAATTCTCTGAGACAGTGCTTCTCTTATATTAAGGAATTAAGGAATGATCCATGCATAAAGCCAGGCACACAGTAGGTTTTATTAGTTTATTTTTCTTAAAAGAAAGACAAGTTTTTTTTTTTTCCTCAAACAGTTTACAGCCTGGCACAGTTTTTCTGAAAGGTCATGAGAAAGAGTCTTGAGATGAGGAAACAGAGCGATTGGCAGCCTGCAGTTTAAGCCTGTCCCACAGACAGGAATCTTACAGCAGGTCAGGGAGGGACCACTTGCACAGAGATTGTACTAATCAAGGATGTGGCCCTGTCTCCCTAGTGGGGTGCCTCTCCTGTACATTGGGAAAGCCCCAACCTCTGCCCTCATTGGACTCCTATTTAAGATGCTGGAAAAGCTCTGAATTTTGCGAGTACCTCTGCTTAGAATTAATGCTATTAATGCTATCCAAAGGAGCAAGTTTTGTAATTTTGTTTTCACAGTGAGTTAGCAGGAAAGATGTCTTAAGACTGAACTACTCAGGCATCTATAAATGCCTTTAGAACTTTAGACAGACAGCTCCACAGCACACCACAAATTCTCTCTATAGTTTTGCAGGACTGCAAGGTTGCTTTATTTTGTTTGCAATACAGTAGAGCTGGGCACTGCATTGTGTAGCAAATAAAACTAGGAGGTCTGCTTCACAGCCGCACTTCTTCACATGAAAACAGTCTCCACGGTGCAGTTGTTTGATTTTTGGGTTTTTTTTGTGTGTGTTGTTGTTGTTTATTTTGTTTTGGCTTTTGTTTTTCTAGTAGAAAGATTTTTCCAATTTAAGTGCTTTTCTTTTTAAGTTTTAGGATATTTTCATTGTTTGATTTTAATTTGTATTAATGTATGTTTGCAGTACATGAGGGTCACATTCTTGGTGGGGAGTTGGTTGGTGTACACGAGCCACCTTAGTTCTTTTCTTACCCCCTTTCCCTTTCCTTGTCCTAAAGATGTATCTCCCTGTTATTAATTGCCTATCTTTTATTTTTTAAATTTATTTTATTAGTATATCTTTGCCATCCATAATGATCACATTCGTCATGGTTATTTGTACCCATACGTAATACATCTTACTTCTTTTTTCCCCCATTCCCCTCCCCTCCCTTCAATCCTTCTTCCCTTCCTTATTTTTAAAAGCCATTTTTCACTTTTTACCTTCAATTTTATTATTTTTTTAAAAAACCTTTTTCCCTTTTTTGTTCTTTAATTTATACCCTGAGCTTCTAACATAAGAGAAACCAGGTAATATTTAAGGTTATGTGTCTGATTTATTTCGCTTAACATTCTGGTCTTGAGGTGTACCCATTTTCCTACAAATGACTCAAGTTTATCATTCTTTGTGGCAGACTAGTACTCTACTGTGTGTAAACCCACATTTTCTTTAGCCATTCATCCGTAGATGCACCTATAGGCCAGTTCCAGGGTTTAATTATTATGAACTGTGCTGCTATAAACGTAAGTATGCATGGGTCACAGTAACATGATGACTTTAATCTGATCTTCCTTGACTCCTTTTTGCTCATTTTTATTTCCTCCTTATCTCACTTTATCTCTCTATGACTTTCAAATAGTAACAGAAAACCCCCATGTTGATAAAGGACGTCAGGAATGTTCAAATAGGACAAAAGATGTGACTTCCTATGTATTTTCACCACAGGAATGCAAGCAGAATCCTGCTTATGAGCAAGTTACTTGCAATAAAGGACCCAAAGCAGCCTGAATGTCCACACCAAGGATTAGCGACCTAAACTGTGCTCTATTTCTGCATTAAACAGCCAACTATACGGTAGGCAATTAAATGAGAAAAAAACTAATGATATGGAAACTTGCCTGCAACACTGGGTAAAATAAAGCTTGAAACAGCTGTAACAGTCTGTAAAGGACACTCAGACACAAACAGAAGCCACACAAGGATGGCAACATACCAACTGCATGGTTTTTTACCCCCGAATGGTACAATTATAGTTGGCCTTTTTTTCTTTTTGTGTATCTGTGTCTGTTATTTCTGACACAGATATACAAAAAGAATGGCTCAAATTTAGTAGCAAGAAGAATGAAAACAGTTACTAAATGTATAGAAAAGCATATGATTGATGTTAGTTTCAAGTCTCAGACATCCATCAGATTTTAGAAGTATTATTCACTGCTAGATAAAATGTCCAAGCCATCAGAGCAAGGGATAAATATGAGACTTACGAATCTGCAGTGCATTCTCCCCTGATACTTAAAATTCTTCTAACTCCATCTCTAATATAGATATTTGGCAGATGGTGCCACTACCCTTGCAGATATCCTCCTTTGAGTTCAACTTCAATTATAAGCGTAATCAACCCGATCAACCTGTTTAAGCAATGTTCACATATGTGCACATCACCACTATTATTTGTGGCTACTAGCCCAAAACAACAATTTACTAAAAATAAGTATGTGTGTGCATATATATATATATAGCCATTGTCTTAGTCAATTTTTTGTCACTGGCACATAATACCTGACACCCAATGCTTCAAGAAGGAGAGGGCCATTTTGGTTCATGATTTTAGTCCACAGTCAGCTGGCTCCAAGGCAGGAAGCACTGTGTAAGGGCCTGGTGGAGGACGGCTGCTCACTGCATGGTGACGAGGAAGCAGAGAGAGAAGGGAGGAGCCAGGGAGGGAGACGAACCCTGCCAGGCCATGCCCACCAACAGCCTCTTCCCAGCAGATTCCGCCTCCTCACAGCAAGTTAGATCTATCACACCTGTTATCCAATCCCCATCACACCTGTTATCCAATCCCCTTCCACAAGCTGTGTCCCCTGAGCACTTGAGGCCTTGGGCCATCTGGATGGAAATAAAAGCACCCATGAAGTTAGTTTTTCCAGTGTCCAAAGTGCTAACTCAGTGCTTACTTGAGTGAGTCCTTTCCTCTCATGGCTCTGCACTAGTTCCTGGCAAGAGCATGGCCTTGAGTCTTCACCCCCAAGTCAGAGTTCCCCTGAAATTTAAGAGGCTGCTGGAGCACACGGCTCTTCGGTCAGGGTTCCCAGGCTTGAATGTTAGTTCCATCTCCAACTCATCTGCTGTGTGACTTCAGGCCAGTTAGCTAACCGCTCTACATGTCATCGTGTTCGTCTATAGCAAGAGGAGAGGTAGCACTCGCCCACTGGTTGTTGAAGGACACTGAGTCCATCCACCTGCCTCCAGGCAAGCACTCTGTGGCTGCTTCCCCCACAGCTGGTATGAAGATCTGCCCTTGCAAGGCACACTGTTCCTTAGGTTCTTTCCCACGGTGTCCTTCCAAAGCCACCTCAGATTTAGCATAGTAGCAACTCCCAGCTGTTGCACCACCCCGCCATGTGTGGGTTTCTGGCTGTTGCCCACACCTCTAACAATTGTCCCTTCCTGTTATGGTTTGTGTCTAGGTGGCCTCCCCAAGCCTCATACAGTCATGCAGGCACCTGGATCTAGCATTGTGATTGGTTCATTGTCTGGCTCTGGGATTGGCAATGTGAGTGCTTCACCCACCCAGGGCAAAGCTGGCATAAATATAAGGGAGGGAAGAAGACATGTTCCCCCCTCTCTTTTGCCTTTTTACTCTTGTTGCTTGTGGGCCACCATGAGCGGCTGCCCCTCCGCCATGCCACCCTGTCTTGGAGCCAGCTGAGTGTGGACTGAAACCTCCAAGAAGTGTAAGAAATACACCTTTCCTTTCCTAATTTTGGGCATCAGGTATTTTGTCTCAACAACGAGAGAAAAGTAAGCAAGATGCTTCCTTAAATGGTTCTTTATTAAAGCCTCCTGAGTGAGTCTAGGGCTTCCTGCTGAGTCCCTGACACAGTTGGACATTATTAATGTATGTGTCCTTTTGCTCCTAGCAGGACCATAGTCAGAAGAGATTGTTGAGCATAAAGATGATCATTTTATTGGGCATGCAAGGCACCAGACCACTCTCAGATGCTTCTGAATTATGAATGCCCAGGTTTGCGGTACCATGTGATGATTGCAGTGGTGAAAACTGCAGGATGGAAATTTTAGTTCCTGTGTTATTTGTGGACAGGATATTTGCTGCCTAGAAATCATACTAAGCTGTGGGTTGTTTGAAAGATTCTCCTCTGCCTGTACCTCTTCTCTGTCCAAAGCATGGAAGAAAAATGCCTGGTTGTGATTTTGACTCAATTTCTCCCAGGTTATTTTTCTGAGGCAATCAAGTATTCATTTATTTCTTCAAATATAAATCAAGGGGTGGCTCTATGCCAGGGGAATCCTCTGTGAGGGAAGAAATAGTAAGCAGCAAACAGAAGAAGCTATAGTCCTCATGGAACTGAACTTTCTAATAAGGGGAAGGAAAAATTAATTTTATAACTGTGTACACACACAAAGTAAAAGAATAGCTATGATAGGTACTACATAAGGAGGTACAGAATTTGAGGACAGACTTGGGAGAGAGATTCATATCACCAAGAGATCCCGGAATGCTCTTCTAAGACAGGGAGATGATTGGAAACCTGAAGAATGAGAAAGAGTTGGAAAGGGAAAGAAATTCAGAACAGGAAAGAGCCTGTGCCAAAGTCCTGTGGTGAGTGAGAGTGTGAAGGGGTGTTAGAGAGGGAGATGAAAAGGAAATACTATTCCATGTGCTAGAGGAAACTAAAGACAAGATGTACCTTAGAGGCCAAGTTCAGCTGTTTGCTTTCCTCTCTAAGAATAATGTGAAACTGTGGGGGAAAGACTCAGACTGCTTCAAAGCTCAGAGGCATCTAGGGACACCTGAGGCTGTGACCCCACTTGTCTAGCGCAGGTGCACAGTGGGATACAGTTACATAACCATGACCCAGCATCGGTAAATGTGCATGGCTGGTGACGGCACTATGTAAGAATGTAAATGTGAGATGACAACCTGTGTAAGGACCACACAGCAAAGACGCAGGAGGCTCTTGCTCTGGCTCTCGTGCCCCACACTGCTCCACACTGCCTGCTGTTGTTGCTGGGGTCTTGCACATGTGCACTCTTTAACCTGGGTACCTCACCTTTGAAAAGCCTCCTGTGGGCCCCCAGAGAAGGGTGAAAGAAACCGTCACAGGATTTTTAACAGGGAATAGCCTCAGTCTGATTTTTTAAAGAAAAATCATTTTGTCTCCACAGCTGTTGTTCTTACACTCCAGGATTCCAGACCAGGAAAAAAAGTAAAAAAGCAGTAGAGAAAATTCACATGGTTCTTTGCAGGTGATTAGCCTGAAACTGAATTAATTCCTCCTAATCAAAAAATTCTTCTCAAGGCCTCCATAGTGACAGGTAATTTCAAGATGTGATCGTTATACGTGTCTGTTTCTAATCAATCCCTGGTACTACATTTCAGCCAGTCAACACTGCTACATATTTTTGTAACTTTCCAGTAATTTTCATGTCACGGCTGTCACTGAACTCCCTGCTGGACTCAAATGCACATAACTAATTAATCAATCAATCAAGAAGAAGAGAGAATCAGGCCTGATGCTACACTGAGCATCTCTGCTTGCTAATTCTCAATGGCTGGTTCAGAATAGACTGAGAA
>RJWT010004760.1:0-32535 GCA_004365215.1 Cuniculus paca
ACATTGACACTTAACAAGATTAGACTCAATTATGTCAGATGATTAAAATGACTGAATAAAAAACAATTTCAAACTAGATTTAAAAATCAAGATCAGACAAATGTAGAAAGAAGTAAAACACATAGAAAAATGTAAGCAAATACTAGCTTAACAAGGACTAAATGGAACTGAAAAGAGAATTAATGACTTAAGAAAGCAGATCTGAGGACATTACAAAGAGCAGTAAAATAGATAAGAATATGAGATTGAGAGGTATAGAGTCAACCTATCCAAGGCAGAAGTCCAAATAATTTATATAGACATTTTTTTCCCTGAAGGACATAGACTGTAAGTTCTCCATTCCTCTTTACTGGCTATATATAGTGACTTCAAAGAAGACAGGATGGAAGGAGAGAAGAAAGTAACCGCTACGTTTTTTTATCACCTGCACTGGCATTAAAACAGGTTCCTGATAAAACATTCTTCCCTGATGCATCTGTGTGATTCACAGCCACTCCCTCAACTCCCATGCCACTGACCTTACCTAACAGAACTGATAAAAGCATTAGTTGAAAAATAAATACAAGCTTTTTTTTAAAAAGTGAAATAAAAATATTAAGCCCTAACAGGAAAGAAGAAAGGGTAATCAATAGGTAAAGTGTGCCAAGGTCTTTGTCTTGGTTAGGACAGACTGTAATGGGCAAATGAAAAGAGACTATGGCCTAGAGTGTGATAAAATAGTAATGTGATTTTTACAATTATGTTTACTCATCTGGTTTAATGTGTTTGGGTTCTCATTTATAGAGTCTAGCTATAAACGGACCAGTTTGGCTTGTTTTCTATTTCTAGTAACTATCACCTTCTTAGGACTTCTATTGTTCCCATCATGCAGTCACTAAGCGACCTTAAAAACTGCTGCTGTTCAGGTCCATCTACATTATGCTGCTAGAGACTGCACGATTTGACTTGATCTGATAAAGGTCCAAAAAAACCAAAGGGAAAAAGAAACAACCTCCGGCATCATCCCACACTGAACCTCAACTTCAAGGCTTCCTAGCTTGGTTTCTTGGGGGAGGGGGAAGATTGCTGGGCTCCCTGGAATCACAGCCTTCCAGTCTTCCTTACGAAGGTCAGTTCAAAGACGTTTGGGGATGGAAAATTACTTCTTGTTTTTGAGGGGGATGGAGAGATAGTGGAAGATCCCAGTTGTAACTTTGTAGCTAAGCACATTTCTAACTTTAAGAACGCAGGCTCCAAAATCCAGACCTTCTAATCAACTAGACAGCAGTTACGAAGTCGCCTTGATTTTACAAAAAGCTCCACCAGAGTTTTTCTTCTAGACATCCACTTCTTCAGTTTCCCCATTGTGTCTTAAGAAAATATTTACAAATTTCAAGAGCCCTTCTACTTCATAAAGCAAATACAGTCTTTACAAAGTAGTAACTCGGATGATAACTATTTTAGGAAAACTGGAAATCAGATCTGAAAAGTAACCGCGTGCAATCCTAGCGACAACCCTGGCCACCGAGCAGCCGCAGCTCCCGGCAGCCCGGCCCCGGCACCGCTCGCGCGCCGGCGGGGGAGCGCATCTCTCGGGCCGGCGCTGCTCGCCCCGGCCGCCCGCAGAGGACGCCGGCCCGGCCCGGGCTCGGGCTCACACCAGGCCGGAGCCGCTCCTCCCGAACGCCCCAGTTCCCACCTCCTTCCCTCCGGCCCGCCCACATCCCCGCCGCAAAGCAAAACAAACACACGCGCGCCCCCCTCGCTGGGAGTCACGCGTCGCGTGGGGCAGCGAACTCTCCCGCCCACACCGGAGGCGGACCCGGCCCGGCGCGCGCTCCCGCAGGCGCGGTCCCCGGCCCCGCCCCTCGCCGCGCGCCCGCCCCCTCGGGCGGAGACGCGCCGGGGAAAGCGCGCGGCCGCGGGCCCCAGCGCCATTTTGGACTCGGTGGTGTCTGAGTCGGGGCGCGGGGTTTGACGCCTTGACCGCGGTCGCGGAGGGGCTCTTTGGCGGCGCGAGGGTGTCCGGCGCGGGAACGCAGACAGCGCGGCACCGGCAAAGAGGGCTTCTCCGTGGGCCGCCGGAGCCGCAAAAGTGGAGCCGCGTTGGCGCCCGCCGCGGGACCAGCGCCTCGGATGCGGGCGGAGCGCGGGGGGCCGCGGCGGCGGGGGCGCGGAGCGGGGGCCCCGGGGGGCCTCATGTGAGAGTCGCGGGAGCAGCCGTCCCCGGAGCCCGGGGTGGTGCGTGGGGGACGCCGCCCCCGGCAGCAGGTAACGGCGGAGGGGCGGGGCCGGGGCCCACCGGGCGGCGGGCGGGCGGGCGGGCGCGGCGCCAGAGCCGGGAGCCCGCTGCGAAACATGTCAACAGGGCGCGGTGCGTGCGCGCGTGCGGCTGGGGACGGCGCCGCGGGGCCCGCCGGGCGTGGCCAGCTGGAGCGCTGCGGGCGCGGGAGCCTCCCGAGCGCCGAGGGTCGGCGCCTGAGGAGGTCGAGGGGCGCCAGCCCGCGGAGGTGGCGCGGGCGGGAGGGGGCGCCCGCCGCGGGGCCCGGTGGCAAACTTGGTCAACTTGGGATGAGCCGCGTCGCGCCCGCTGTCCGTGTGCAGCCTTGGAGGAGGAGTTGCAGGCTGGCCTCGGGGAGCCGCCCAGCCAGTAATTGACCTGCATCTCCGAGCCGACTCGTGAGAGATTAATTTGGTGTTATTAGCAGTGTCCAGTCGAATAACCTAGATCTTTTCATTAGATTTGTTTTCTCGTAAAAAATGCTGATTTCGATTATCCTTGAACTGTGTATAAAAATGGTATCCACTCCTAGTTGTATGTGATTCCGGGGCGCGTTTTCTCCGGTGTTTTCCCCTATCATTTTGAGAGGCTGTTGTTGCGATCTTGTATGTCAGCCAGAGAGTGCACATTTTAATTCTTACAGTAAAGCAGAGCGTACAAAGGACATAAAGGAATTGTAATGCCAAAACAGTGCATTTAGGGCTAGGTACAAAGGAGCTTTTAAAATTACTACCTGAGCGCCTAATACGTCGAGGGACACCCGCCTAAGTGTTCTCTTCTACGGCAGTAATCGGGTTGGTTCCGTTCAGAGTTTGTAGAAATGTCGGGTTAGCGCTAACTCCTTGTAGTGCGCAGCTAGTCTAGTTTTTGTCATCAGTTTGCTTTTGGCATTTGTGAGTAATATAGCCATAAACTTCTGTTCATCAAGTTGCATTGTTTGTGACCCTGAAACACTACAGAAAATTAAACTTGCCAGAGTCTTCCGCCCGGTTTTGGTGGTTAAGAAAGTCTCATTGGCCCTTGTTAATCCAGGTTGGCCCACATTCTCCTGTTCCTATATAAGAATTATTTTCACTTTGACTGAAAATAAGAGATGTAAGTTATTTGCAGGTGAGTGGTTGCTCTGAATTATTTAATTTTCCGCGCAACAAAGCTTCATGTGTAAATAGATTAATAAAATCTATGCTTTTGAAAGTATTGAAAGTATTGGCATAAGTGAGACTAACTTCGAAAAAGTTGATAAAAATTTTTATTAGATATTTACTCATTAATGTTATTTTCATGAACGAGGAGAGTACAGATGACATTTTTATTGGCATTTGGCCTTACATTTTTTTATTGCTTAATATGCTGTATGACTATACTGTATGTCATAATATATGTGACAGTTCACAGGCTTTTTTTCAGCTATTCATAAACTAGTGAGTGCTAAAAACTTATCTTGGTGGTCATACTTTTTTATTTAAATCGAGAGATACTTTTATCTTAGTATTACATATTTTTAAAGATACTTAAAATACCAATTTCATGGCCAGGCATGGTGGTCCATGCCTATAATCCCAGCATTTGGACAAGTGAGGCAGGAGGATTGCTGAGGCCAGCCTGGGTTCAAGTTCACATAGTGAGTTCAGGGTCAGCCTGAAATGCATAGCAGACCCTGTCTCAAAAAAAAAAAAAAAGCATTTCTTGAATTTGGAAAGGTACCGAAATAACTACTTAAAACAGGCTTGTGATAGACAAAAAAAGCTTTTGTTTACCTGTATTATGACCAGCAAAGCATTCTCTCAAATTTTATTATTTTGTAAACAAGTATTTTATTTTTCCTTATCCATGTATATTTTATTAAAGTAAAATGAGCTATTCCGTCTTTCAGTTTAGTAGAGTTCTGATTTTAGAAGACCTTTTCAGAAAGAGGCAGTCAGCATTCTATAACGAAATGTAGAAATTATAAGAACTGATATCTTTTTGAATCTCATTATCTCAAAGTTCCATGTAGTTTTATATAATGAAAAGAGAAATTATAAACTCTAGGTAGCAAACTCATATGTTATATATACTAAAATTAAAGTTAGCCTTCAAGATAAAGCAGAAAAATGGGTTATAGTGACAAAGCGTTAATTTCTAGTTGTACAATATTATTATATTGTAGAAGTATTTTTTTTGTGTTACAGATTACACTGTAGAATGATTATGCTACCTTTTCTCTGAACACGCTTTTTTGAAAGTCTGCTTTTAGATATATAAGTTTTAGTCTTTCAAAAAACTACCCTCTTGCTGTCACCTGTCATTTAGTCTTCTGTGTTTCTCTCCCACTGCTTGATAGGATATGTGTCATTTGCTTCACTTTATCCCCATAGTTCAAAGTAGGACCATTAAGGAATAGGCAGGTTAGTGAACATAGGCTAAGTCCTGGACTGGTCTTCGTAGCATGAGGGTCACTAGACTGCCATCTGTTTTTGCTCTCCAGCCTCCAGTTCTTTCACAAGTTGCCCTAGCTACTGGGTGGAGAAAGTCTGCAGGGACAGACTTTGCTTAGTCATATTCAAGGGTATCTTTTATCCCACACAGGAATGAGAAATACTTACATGCTGATTTGCCATAAGTCCGTTGGTGTCACAAACCAGCCTTTTGAAAGGTGATGACCCCAAGTCTAGGTCCAAACCACCACTCTGCCAGAACTGCTATAAACTAAAGTATTGCAGGCCCTAATATAAATAGGAGTACTAATGAGTATCTGCTTGTTTAGAACTCATAGTACTTACCCAGCTAACAAAATGGGACCTCTTTTATCTGATTATATATAATGTAATGAATTAACATTAAAAAATGTGCAAAATGTAGGAAGAAAATGCGTATTGGTGGAAAAAAAGTCACAGGTAATCTCATCATCCATTGTTAATTATTATAATAATTTGGTGGATCCCCTCCCTTCCCATCCCTTCCTCTTTTGGCAGTGTTGAGGTTGAAACCTAGGGCTTAGCTTTCTACCACTATACCCCCAGCTGAAATCTTCTTTGCGTACAGGTTGGAAATGTCTAGCAGTAGCAAGGGTTACAGATTACTTAGGAAAATGTGTTGCTACTTAATTCACATCCTTTTTGGAGATTTTGGGGGAATCAATTTAGGAATTCAAATATAAGCTGTACTCAGTGGTGCACACCTGTAATCCCAGCACTGACAGGCTGAGACAGGTAGATCACAAGTTCAAACATACCGGGGCAACTTAGCCAGACCCTGTCTCAAAGTAAAAATTAAGGGCTAGAGATGTAGCTCAGTGGTAGAGCACCCCCATATTCAAACAGCAGTACCACAAAACCTCAAATATAGTAGATATCTTTAGATGACTTAAACCTTTAGAAAGTATCACTGTATGTTCCTTTTTATATCCATGTTAGTTAGCACACTATAACCTTGATTTCCATTGATACTTTTCATTATATTGTATTTTGGTATTCTTGAATTATTGGTTCAGTCTGTGCATGTTTGGGTTTAAATACACATCTTAGAGACAGAAAATGAATTTTGAGTTTATTTCTATTTAAAAGATAAGGAGAATGAAAAAAAGTGATGTGTTTTTCTAAACAGGATGAAACGAGGAGGAGCTAGTGACCATAATTCATCTGAAGAGGGTACCACAGAGAAATCAAAGAAACTGAGGACTACAAATGAGCATTCTCAGACGTGCGACTGGGGTAATCTCCTTCAAGACATTATTCTCCAAGTATTTAAATATTTGCCTCTTCTTGACCGCGCTCATGCTTCACAAGTTTGCCGAAACTGGAATCAGGTATTTCACATGCCTGACTTATGGAGATGTTTTGAATTTGAACTGAATCAGCCAGCTACATCTTACTTGAAAGCTACGCATCCAGAGTTGATTAAACAGATTATTAAAAGGCATTCAAACCATCTACAGTATGTCAGCTTCAAGGTAACATTTTTAAACCCTTCTTTTTAAAAGCAAAGCATTTTTGGTGGCTTTTAGTGTCCTAACCAGTGCATTTCATATCTTTAAAATACTTGGCTAAGGGAAAGTGCCTAACATGTTTCTGCTGGCTGGACCTACTGGTGGTTCAGAAGGCCCATTGTGATAGTGTTAAAAGATTTGGAATTTAGCATATCATAGATGCTATCACATCACAGATAATTGTAATGTTGGTTGGAGCTAAATGACTCCATTATATTTATTAGTAATTTCTTAACAGAGAAAAAGCATCCACTAAATGAGCATCAACCTTTGATCAAAACTAATTCAACAGTGAATTGCAAACAAATTTGAGGAAAAAGGAATATATAGTAAAATAATAAAAATTGGGGATATTATGATTGAGGATATTGCTGTACTGTTGTGCAAAACTTAACTGTAATTTCTATTTAATAAGGACCAAGCATTAACTTATTTTTTCTGGCTTTTGAATGAGAGCTTCAAATGCAAAGGTGGCATAGAAACTAGTTGAAAGGTTTAGAGGAATATATTTTAGAGAAAAGTAGAAAAGAATGGGTGGAAGAATGCCGTAGAGAACTGTTTGCTTCTTTTCTCTGCTGAAAGGAACATTTTGAAAATCACATAATGATGAGATACATGAAATAGGGTTGTTTCTGAGATGACCAGATTACTTAGAGAAAAAGTGGGTTGAGTGTGAGTTGTTGAGGCTTGTCATATTGTGTTTGGAAATGAATGATGAAATATGGGCAGCTTAATAAAATGTTTAGTAAACAGAAGATTTTTTGTCACAAAAAAATTGTTGAAAAACAGCAGTACCTAAATGCCTGCTTTACTGTACTAGTTGCTAAACAGATCAAGTTAAACCTAGATAAAGCAGTCGTTCTTAGCCTAGAGCTTCTTACCATAACTTAGGCAGCTCCTTACAAACTCAGTTCATCTTTCTTCTAAGAATGTCATTTCTTAGGAAGAGATCACTTGCTTATTCTCTCATAGATTTCCAAGAAGGAGAGACTTACTTGGTAGTAAGAATGGTTGATAGATTATGACCTTCTTCCTAGAAAAAATGCAAAAAAAGTTGGCTGCCTAGTTAAATTTGAATTTCAGATAATTAATGGATAAGTTTTGGTGTAGGCGTGTTCTATGCAATGCTTGGAATATACTTAAAAAATTGTTGTTTACTGAAATTCAGATTTATCTGGGTATCTTGTATGTTATCTGACAACCTTAACTAGGGGCAAGGGTTCCAGAATGGTTGGGGAATGAAATAAAAATCCAGCAATTCTTCATTCCCCTTCCCCTAGGGGAAGAACCTTCCCTTTTGTTTTAGTCATCTTTGAGTTGCCTGAGAGTGTTCTAATGGCAAATGTTATAAAGAGTAAATACACTCATCTGATAGATCTTCAAGATGAATTCTATATAGTAGATTGGCTGGGTCAGTTTTATTCTTTTACAACCCTGTGACAATTCAGGTGTATCCAACTTGTGTAACCCTTATAAAATCATTTGTGCTATACATTTAACATTTTCATGAGGGGTTTTTTCTTGAAATAATTTTTGATTTACACATCAGAAAAAAAGGCACATTGGAGAACTGTTTGGTGTTCTGCAAAAAAGCAATCACTGACTGTAGGCCTGGCTTGTAACCAAAGTTACTAGTCTTGAACAGTGTTTTCAAAGTTTCTGTGCAAGAGATCACAAGGGCTTGAAATAGCCAAGATCATTGGTCCCTTTTCCAGAATTCTGATTCAAATGATCTGGGTTGGGGACAAGAATTTGCCTATCTTAGTAAGTTCTCAGGTCGTGTTGATGCTATTGTGTGGGAACCAGGGCTAGAGAACCACTGGTGTGAAGAAACTTAATCAGAGGATAGTATTATAAATACCTCTGAAATTGCAGTATACATTAGCGTATTAGATTTAATATAGACTATTTTATACATCTTTTAAGCAGTATTGGGATAAAGTTATGTACATGAATCTGGAAATTAGAATAATGATATTACTTAGAACTATTCTGTTTTAAGATGCTTTTTTTTTTTTTTTTAAAAGCTCAGGGAACAAGTAACTTTTTAAAACCCCTCCTTGACAGTTTTTTCAAAATTATTTATTTTTGGCCATATTATCCTTCCAGGAAATGTCTAGGGAGATGAATAAATGAGAACAGCCACTTCTTTTGGATCAGATTTGCATGTTTGATTAAACACTCTTATTTAACTTTTTTATTTACTTAATCAATTTATATTTACAGCACCAGGAATTGAATCTAGCACCTTTGAACCATGCTACATATTCAGCCTTTTTTTTTTTTTTTTTATTTTGAGACAGTATCTTGCTAAGTTGCTCAGGTTGGGCTCAGTCTCCCAGAATGCTGGGACCTTATTTTACTTTATATACCTCATTCCATTGAAAATATTTATGAATTCCAAGTTTGGCTCATCTGAACATTTCTGAGTAACTAGTCAGTTTCTGGTGTCTTAAAATGTTTACCATAGAGCCGGGCGTGGTGGCTCACCCCTGTAATCCCAGCACTCGGGAGGCTGAGACAGGCGGATCGTTGTGAGTTCGAGACCAGCCTGGGCTACAAAGTGAGCTCAAGGCCAGCCTGAACGGCATAGTGAGACCCTGTCTCAAAAACACCAGGGCTGGGGATCTAGCTCAGCGGTCTAAACACCTGCCCGGCAAGCACAAGGTCATGAGTTCAATCCCCAGTGCCGCAAAAAAAAAAAAAAAAAAAAAAAAAGTTTACCATAGATACTGTACTTACATTTGTTGTGTGATCTGCCAAATACATAACTATTTTTCAAAGGCTGTAAATTTGTTATTCCATTGGTTTATAGTCAGTTTGAAATGAATAGTGCTTCTAGCACTAGATAGAGGTCTTATAATGAAGGCTGTTTTAACAATTGTACTTACACTTCTGAGGCTGAAGTTGCAGGGGAATGTGGATAATTGAAAGACTAAAAATGTTCTTTACATTTGTAATGCAATAAACTAATAACTGTTTTTTTAAACTAAGATACGTACAGAGAAGTGTAAATATGTGCATGGATAAAAGGTGTTTTCTTTATTAAGGTGGACAGCAGCAAAGAATCAGCTGAAGCAGCTTGCGATATATTATCGCAGCTTGTGAACTGCTCTTTAAAAACACTTGGACTTATTTCGACTGCCCGGCCAAGCTTTATGGATTTACCAAAGGTATCTCCTGTTAACGTTTCAGTAAAATTATTTAATCGAAATTTCAGTCATTAGCCAGTTAATCACAGCAGAGAGACACTGCAGTAGGGAATGTGACCAAGAAGGTAGAATTGAATTGTATTTCTTGTCTGTTAACTTGACTTCAACCTTTGGTCCCACTGTAGAGAGTTGAGAAGGCCAAGGTGGGTTATGTAAAGAAATGTGTTGGTTATGTAGACAATTGTGTTGGGACATCTACTAGCCTTTCTTTTCTTACCCTTCCAAATTCTTTGTTCATCGGCTGTTCCTTATTTCAACTCTGATTCAACTGATTCACAATCACATACTTTGAATATTCTCTAATTCCCATTTCCTTACAGTGGTATCTTTTGATCTGTGTCCATCAGATACGTAACGTGTATATAATAAATTGAAAGATACTCACTGGTATATTTGTGGCAAAGTACACTAAAGGAAAATACAAGCCTTGAAGTAAAATACAAGTGTTGGAATTTTATTTAAGTATAATTTTGGTTGTTTTGGAGTTTTTTTTTTGATACTGGGAATCGAATTCAGAATCTCGTGCTTGCTAAGCAGGCACTGTGCCACTGAGCTATATTCCTGGCCCTGGAGTCATATTTTATATAAGCTGTCATGTTCCAAATGAGTTAATAGGTTTTCAATTGATTATTACTAATTTTTAATGATTGTTCCAGTACTTACTGCCCTTTTTTTTTTTTTTCTTTTCTTTGAGACAGAGTCTTGCTGTGTAGTTCAGGCTGGCCTTGAACTCATGGCGTCTTTCTGCTCAGCCTCCTGAGTGATGGAATTACAGATGTGTGCCACCACACCCTGCTCATTATTGCTATTTTAAATCAGTCATTACTATGAAGTTCAGTGGTACAAAACACAAGAATAAGGTTACTAGGTATGGTGGAGGGAAGTGTCTGAAGGGTGTTCTCATCCTGGTTTCCAAGCTTCTTCTTTTTACTTATCATTGGTTACTGTGATTTAGAGAACTCTGTTTAAAGTTTGATACTCATTTTTCACCTATAGTCCCTTCAAAGACAGGAGCTGATGTCTTTTTTTTCACCATATACACACTAATAGAGTATAGTGGTGCTAGTCCTTTAACAGTTTTGAAATACATCATTAGGATTCAAGTGAACCATATCTGGTATTATCTGAAAACTCTTAAGTTATTCCTAAAATTTAAAACAATGTCTTAACCTTTTTTCTTTTCAGTCTCACTTTATCTCTGCACTGACAGTAGTGTTTGTAAACTCCAAATCCCTGTCCTCGCTTAAGATAGATGATACTCCAGTAGATGATCCATCCCTCAAAGTACTAGTGGCCAACAACAGTGATACTCTCAAGTTGCTAAAAATGAGCAGCTGTCCTCATGTCTCTCCAGCAGGTATGTTGGTTTTTTATTTTTTCCAGATTGACTTTAGTAAACTGTATTGATTTGTTCATCAAATTACAGAAAAACTATGACTAATGGTTTTAATAGGTCTTTTAACCCATTTGTAGGTAGGTAGGTTAATAGGACCACTTCCTTTTTTTGCATAAAGGTTTTTTTAGTGTCATAACACAATAGTTTAAATTTTGTAGTGTTACTAGCCTACACACTGATGAGCTTATTTTCTAATCATCTTACTTGATAATATGTGTACAGCATGTGTTAAAAAAATTAACGAATTTAAAAAGAGAAAGGCCCTCTTGAAGTCCACCTGAGGTCTCTCTTAATGTAAAATAGCATTTTCTCTCGTTGTTGAACTAATGGTAGGATTTAAGTCATAGCAGTCACATGATTGCTTTTCTTCTTATTCTACATACAGAGAAAGAAGAGTTGTACTGAAATGGTTATCTTATATTTTGTAAGCTTATGCTTTTCTTAATTTGAACTTTAGAACCATGAGACCATCACATGGGGAGTAGTAGCTTTATAAGAGCTCTTTCTCACTTTTCTTCCCTAGAATTTAAGCATTACTACATTATTCATTTTGAAATTAATTCCAGATGTTTTGCATTAGAAAGTTTAAGTGTAAAATGTGATTTCCGTATTATTCTCTGTTGTTTGTTTTGTGACTCCTCTCACTGTTGACATCCCTTCCAGTCTGTAGCTGTGTTATTTGGTAAGCCTTTTTACCTTCTTGCCATAACTAAAGCTGAGTTTCCCAAGGAAATGACTTCTTGGATGGAGATCACTTGCTTATAGTCCCAAACTTCCCACATAGGAAGTCCTGGTGATGGGAATGACTGGGTCTGTTGTTACATTTTCCTAGTTGTGTCTGCCACTTCTAGTTTATCATTGAGGGTATTGTAAAACAGACATTAAGAAAAATATTTTGCCTTAGCACTTACTTCCTGTATGATGTTGATCACATTTTAATATCTACTATATAGATCTGCTATGAGATTAAGGTTTATACTTTATAGCTTCATAGTGTACAAGGTCCTTTTAATCTTGTTTTCTACTTACTCATGTACACTTTTTCGTGAGCCCTGGGGAACTAGAGTTTTACTTTTGTGTGTGATCAGTACACTGTACTCTGTGGAGTACTTTTTTTTTTTTTTTAACTTCATCTAGCTAACTCCAGTCCAGCCTTCAAAATTCAGCTCAGCTGTTAACCTATTTTAACCACCACCTCCCCCATCCTTAGCTCCCCTACTCATGTGTTTACATAGCACTCTAAACATAACATCTTACACACTGTGTGAGAGACAGTCTTTGAGTCTCTGGTTTCCCTAAGAACTGTATGCTCATTATTCCTTTTATTCTGATATCTATGTTCACTTATTTTTATTAAATATGCTTATCAATTCTGATACTGTAAGTTTGTGTGTTCTCATCTGATGGCTCCTAACCAGTTGCTCAGTAAGAAAAGGAAGAGAAATGTAACATTTTTTAATAGAAGAGTATAATCACAGAAGATTTTAACTTAAAATATGTATCGTTCTTTGTACAGGTTCTATCTGTGCTTTGCATATGTGGGCTGTTTCCTGTTTCTGCTTTTCATTGAACAGTTGATCAGACTTCTTTTCATTTTCATACACACCTAGACCTCTAGGTACCATTTGACACTAATGACTGTTGGCTTTCTTGATAACCATTCTCCTGATGTTTCTGTTTTCCTCTCTGTTCCTGCAGTTTCCTTTGCTGGTTTCATTTTTCATTTCTTAAATTTTGGTGTTTCCTTGTGTTGTGTCGATACTGGCTACTTTTTTGTTAGACTCAGTAAAATCTAGTCATTCTCACCTAGGGTTTGACTTATATTCTGTGTGTTAATGACTTCTAATTTAGGTTCTCTGGAATTCTAGAACCATGTGGTAGACAGCTGAGGGCTCAGTGTACTAGAACATCTCACTGTGCTTCAGACTGGAGAACTTTCCTGTCTTCCTTTCTAAATCGTTTTCTTCCTCTAAGCTTGTCTCAGGAAAAGCAGTGTCCATCTAACTGTCGGGAACAGGACAGACATCCTTGATTGCTCCTCCACATTCTCTTTATGCCTCCAGTCACTGAGGTCTGTCAACTCTTGTCACCAAAAAATGTTTCGAATCTCTTTCAGCCTCACTCTAAATCAGTACTGCATATTAGATCCCTATAATCTTTGTACCCTCTTAACTGATTTCCTCATTTGCAGCCTTGTTATTATATAAACTGATTTCTATGCTGCAGCCAGAGTAATCTAAAACTTTCTAAACTTTATTTTTGTCTTCACTTTGCTTCAAAACTTGTCATTATGCTTTCTGTATTCCTAGGTATCTGGTGTGATTTGGCCCTTGCCTATCTATTTGGGCTTCATTTTTTTGGTAATCTCTTACTTGGATGCTGTGCTTTGAGTTCTTTCATTCGTTGGAATGCTTTTATTCATATCCATGCCTGAGTGTCCACACAAGAAACACTATTTTCTTCCTTTTCCACTGTATGTGTTTTACCTTCATTTTGGGGGTCTCTTTGTGTTCATTCTGGGCTGTTGTCCCCGATTTCCTTTTAATGAGTTTGCAGAGCACACCCTTGTTAAATTATTTGCTACTTCCTATTAGGATAAGGCTGACTGGTTCCTACTGCAGCTTTACCATCTCAATATCAGTGCTCTTTATATAAGACACTCATTAATATCAGATTAACTAATGAACATTTATTTAGTATTCTACTTTTTGTGATAAACATTTGCATTTTTAAGCGTGGACACTTGTTTCTACCTTTTCTCTGTGATATAAAAAATAATCAACTACTTTGGCACATAGCAGTTTGCTTCTATGAATTTCTTCCTTATAAGAAATCCTTAAGAAATGGAGGTCATAGGTCAGAGCATCCAAATTTTTTTTGGTTCTTGCTGTTTTTCTTTTCCCCAAGTCAGTTGTGTGAGTTTATACTACCAGTAATACACCTGCCTTATAACAGTTTTTATTGAAATCTAATTCACATGCTGTACAGTCATCATTTGAAGCACATGATTTATTGGCTTTGAGCATATTGATAAATGAATCCATTGCTACCATGGAACTTTAGATTTTATTCTAGGAAGAAACTACATGCTCCTTTGCTGTCAAGTCCTAAAACCTCCATTGCAGCTAGTCCCAATCCATTTTCTCTGTAGATCTGTCTATTCTGTTATATAAATGGAATCGTACATGGCCTTTTGTGTCTGGTTTCCTTCACTTAGCATGTTTTCAAGCCTTCATATGTTGTATCATGAAGTGGAACTTCATTTTTTTTTGATTGTTGAGTAATCTTATTTCTGAGTAATATTGTATGGCTGTACTATATTTATCTTTTGATCAGGTAGTGGGTATTGGGTTGACCATATTGAGTAATGCTACTGTGAACCTTCATGTAACAGTTTTTGTGTGGACGTGTTTAATTTCTCCTAGATATATGTCTAGTAATGGACTTGCTGAACGGTACAGTAACTTTACTCATTAGAGAAACTACCAGACTGTTTTCCAAAGCAGCTGCACCATTTTACATTCCTTTTCCATATTCTAACATTTTTTACTACCCATCCTAGTGGGTGTAAACAAGTATCTCATTGTGGTTTCGATTTGCATTTTTTAAATAACTTATCTTTTTGTGTGTTTATTGGCCATTTTTGTATTTTCTTTAGAAATAATGTCTATTTAGAGTCTTTGCATATTTTTTAATTGAATTGTCATTTTATTATTGAGTTGTAAACAGTTTTATCTTTGTCACTATGCTGTTATATATAGCATAGGAATGTAGATGTAGTAGTTTATACCAGTACTATTTATTGGCTCCACAGTTTTGTAGGACAGAGATACAGGTAGGGCTGAGTTGGCTTCTTTACCTAGGATCTTAAAGGGCTAAAGTCAAAGTGCCAGGCAAGTTAGGCTTTATATGGAGGCTTCTAGGGAAAAATTTACTCCCATACTCATTTAAATTGTCGGCTGAATTTATTTCTTTGCAGTTGTAGGCCTGACAACTCATTTTGTTACCAACTGTTCACAAGTGGCTATATTGGGGGATTCTCTGCTCTTAGAGACTGCTTACATATCTTAAAGCCAGCAATAACATGTTGACATCACCTTTGTGCTTTGACTGTCTGACTTTTCTGCAAGGAGTAAACGTGTAAAGGAACTAAGTGGTTAGGACTACCCAAATAATCTCTGAATTTTATAAGGCCAGCTGTGCCATATAACATAATGACAGACATATCATATTCATAGATAAGGATGTGAAATGGGGTGGGTATTAAAAATTATGCCTGCCAAATTGCTTTAATACTTATTAAATGGCATCACAAAGTTTCTTTTATTTGTACCTTTGCAATTTTCCATGTTTACTTTGTTTTTATCAAGCATTTTTGATACTACTAACAGCAAGAGATCTGCATAGGTTACATGGGTGATCCCTTGTGGAGGACAGAAGTTTGCAATGGCTGAAGTGAAGCATGGAGGCCCATTACTGCCTCTTCTGACTCTCATTCTGTTGATTCAGTTCATCTCTTCTGATTGTATTGCCTGTCTTCTCCTTCACTGCTGTGAAGCTTTGTCATGTCACTTCTTAGGTGCATAAGCTCAAGAGGCACTTAGACTAGTTTTCTAGTTTTTTTTTAAAGTAGTGGGATAACATGTTAGTACCTGTATAGTACAGTACTTCTAAAGTAAGTAGATGAAAGTATGTATGCTTTGTTATAGTTATCCCTGTCTCTAGACGTGAAAAAAAATGTATTGAGTGGGTTATTTATCAGGTAGCATAGAGTCATTATATAGTCATTACTCTTTAGGGCAGAATTCTTATGCTAAGCTACTTTGGAGATCAAATTATTGATCTTTGGTAGTAAAATCATCTATTTCCAGGGTAACAGCTTTGGGAAAAGCATGATTCTCTGAATTTAGGAAACTATTTAAAGAGCTGCTTTCTGGGTGTGTTAGAGCTTCAAAGGTCATAATTGTGTGTCTCCACTCATGTGAATTGGGTGGTTATCCTTGACCCATTTAGCTAGTTGGTGTTTTTTTTTTTTCCCCTTAGAAATTTGATACACTATTAGCAGTTAAACACTGTTGATGTGTTGGATATTTTGAATTTCATAATTATTTCGTTTAGTTACATAAATCATAGTTTTGTGTGGTTATATTTTATACTACTTTATATTAGAATCCGGTTTTGAATTTAAAAAAAACAAGCTTTGGCCTCTGCAGTGATAATTTAATTTTTGAAATGTATATTTAATGTTAGTATTTTCTATTTTCCTTAAAATATGGCACTACATATGTACTACTAGGATAAATCTTAGTCATGGTAGATTTTTAAAAGGATATAGTTAATATATCCAAGTTGTTAAAAATGAGCTTAATTGGGAGTTAGGATTATGTTCATTTTCTTGTAGACAGAATTAGCAACAGCTTTTAAATGTTTGTTACTTACCTTCTAATTCAACTATACAGCTAAATTTTAAATTGTATTTTTGTGATATATGCACTTGATTAAAGTTTTTCAACAGATGAACTTGTATAAAAACTTGTAATTACTGTATTTTTTTCCTAAGGTATCCTTTGTGTGGCTGATCAATGTCATGGCTTACGAGAACTGGCTCTGAACTACCACTTATTAAGTGATGAATTGCTACTTGCTCTGTCTTCTGAAAAACATGTTCGATTAGAACATTTGCGTATTGATGTAGTCAGTGAGAATCCTGGACAGACACACTTCCACACTATACAGAAGAGCAGCTGGGATGCTTTCATCAAACATTCACCCAAAGTGAACTTGGTTATGTATTTTTTTTTATATGAAGAGGAATTTGACCCATTCTTTCGTTATGAAATACCTGCCACTCATCTTTACTTTGGGAGATCAGTAAGCAAAGATGTGCTTGGCCGTGTGGGAATGACATGCCCTAGACTAGTTGAACTAGTAGTGTGCGCTAATGGATTACGGCCTCTTGATGAAGAGTTAATTCGCATTGCAGAACGTTGTAAAAATCTGTCAGCTATTGGACTAGGGGAATGTGAAGTCTCTTGTAGTGCCTTTGTTGAGTTTGTGAAGATGTGTGGTGGCCGTTTGTCTCAGTTGTCCATTATGGAAGAAGTACTAATTCCTGACCAGAAGTATAGTTTGGAGCAGATTCACTGGGAAGTGTCTAAGCACCTTGGTAGGGTGTGGTTTCCAGACATGATGCCCACTTGGTAAGGACCATGTTATGGAGGGCATGTTGAATAGTACCTTAATTTCAAGCAAATATATTGTAATAAAAGTGTATTTGCTGTAGTTCTGATATAATTCTACTATTTTGTGGCACCAAAATTTGCTGTTTTCAGTGAGTAAGGATTGTTTATTGGAAGACCTACAAATCAGTTTTGGTCAGAAAACTCCATTTATTTCTTTAGCTTAATACAATCAAGTCTCTGAAAAGTAAAAGAAAAAGGTAATTTCATACTTGAAAGTAATAACCAGTTACAGAGACTAAACAGTTCATAGTCTGGTGGAAACAAAAACCTATCTAATATCCAACAAGTGAATGCTAATAGGTTTTTTGAAATGTTACGTGTTCTCTATGCATTTTTTTAAAAATGTAAACTTGACATTTTTAGGGTCTTCAGTTATACATACACCTGTTATAAGGTGTTTAATATAGCTCAGGAAAGTGAGCATTTTGTGAGAAAAATGTAGGATATACAGTATCGTAACTAATGAAAAAAATTGGTTGGATGTTCTCAAATGGTATAAACCTGTTTAAAACAAGCGATATATATATAATTGGAACACTTAGAAAACTGATAATATCACACAGTGATTGCAGGACAATACATAGAGCCAAGATCAAATTAAAATAAATGGAAGAGAAGGGAGGCAGTTAGCTTTGTATAAACTTTTAGATTTCATCTATAATCTGCTAAACCATGTAAGTTCATTATTGTGATATGTTACTGTGTGTGTGGCACTTGAGGCATTGTAAGTAAAGTGAAGAATGCCTTACCAGTTCTCCTTGGTTTTATCTTTGTTTAAACTAGTTTTTAAGTATTATTCAATAATTGAAAAGCTTATTTACTTTAAAAACAAAAAAGCCAAATTGAAATAAAGATAGGACTTTAAAATGTTTATAAATTGTTTCCATGAAAGAGTATTAGTCACCAGTGACTTAGTGATGGCTCATTTTTCCATTTTTGAGTTATAGTTATGTAAGTAGAATTTTTAAATCAAAAAAGCACCGTGTACAGCTCAGTATAAACAGTAAATTTGAGAGATACTTAAGTTCATAATCATATTTTTGAGTAAATAATTGCTCTATGAACTAGAAAATTTTAATAGAAAAATATCCGCAGTTTTGTGATTGTTAATTTGGTTAAACTGATGACATTTAAGTAGCGTTTTATATTACTTTAATATAAATAAAGGTAAACCCATGCATTGTAGAACCTGTAAAAAATCCTAAGTTTTGGGCTATATTTAGTTGAGTTTGTTTTTTGTTTTTTAGATACTACATAAACTTTGATGAGTCTGGGCACTAATGCTACTAGATACTACCTTCCTAAGGAGAATTAGAAGTGATTTACCCCTAATGGAATACATTAATGCTTGAAATGGCACTCATCACTAGTGTAACTTTTAGGAAGTACCTTGGTAGTTACGGGAGCGAACAGTCTAAAACTATATAACCTTCCTGAAAAGTAAAACAAAAAGTGATTTTCTATATAATACATGCTTTTCAAAAGTGTTACTAGGGCCCAGGGATATAGCTCAGTGGTACAGTCCCTGCCTGGCAAGCTTGAGGTGTTGCGTTCAATCTTGGTACCAAAAAAAATATTCTGTGCTTCAGCTACATATAATTGAGAAGAATAAAGGCTGATCCAAAACTTGAAAACTAAGAGCAATTATGTAATATTTCCCCTCTTACTAAATAGGAAAAAACTTGGGTTGTACAAGAAATACCGTGTTAGTAAATTTTTTTTAACTTTGGAAAATGGATTTAACAGCACATTACCAGTTCTACTAACCAAAGCTTTATTTGAAAATTTACTTTTTGTACAAATTATATGATGCTTGAAGTATGTTAAGTCACTTTATAAGCAAAATACACAGCACTTAATTTGTTTATACTGTAACATATGTTTAAATGCTTTTATCAACTTGAGAATAAAGATAGTTACTAATGATGTTGTATTAAATTTTTTCCCAAACATACATACTTGTTTGACTTTAAAACTAGTTAAATTTACATATTTATGGTTTCAGTTTCAAATCCTTACTTGACAGGTATATAATGTGTTAGATACTGTTTATGGTAGATGCTTTTTTGAAAGATACAAGGTTAGGCATTTGGAATCTGTTCTTGAAATCGGCTCTGGTGCCTATGAAATTACATGAACTATAAATTTGTTACATTTATTTTTTAAAATTTCATAAAGAAAATAGTTAAAAGTTTTTTTCTTCACTTTAGAAATAGAATTCTCAGTCACAAATAATCCTTGAATACAACTAGCCTCTTGAAACTATAGAAATTATTTTCATTTCCTGACAATGAATTTCAGAATATATCTTCAATTTATGTGGGTAATTGTAGGCTATTTTAACAGTATCATAAAAGAAAAAAACAAGCATGATCGAAAATTACTTATTGCAAGCTAAAAAGAATTTTTTGTATTTATTAAAAACCCCAGTTTACACTCTGGAGGCTGAGGCAGGAGGATCGTTGTGTGTTTGAGACCATCCTGGGCCACAAAGTGAGCTCAAGGGCCAGCCTCAACTGCATAGTGAAACCCTGTCTCAAAAAGACAAAGACAAAAAACAAAACAAAACCCCAGTTTATCTGTAGGGCTAATTTTAATGTTACCAACCAGTTATGAAACTCACTGCTGATGCCCAATTTCCTTAAAAAAAAAAAAAAGGACGCCAAATTATATACTTGAGAGTGAATAAAGAGCTTAACCTTAAGAGTATTCGGTCCAATAAAAGCATATATTCTTAGTTTAGGAGTGAGGCAATTTAGAAAAAATTTGAGGAGTACAAGACTGCTTGATGAGAAAGGGTAAATATAAGGAAGATGGTAGAAACAAAAATTTCCACTTATTTCCCCTTTTGAACAGGGGAAAATGTGTGAGGTTTTAGAACATAAGCTTCTATACAGCATGCCAAAAATCTGTTATTCACTAAGGGCCAATGGAGCAGAGTATAAAGCTGGATAAAACTTGCCCTAATATTTGTAATTTCTGAATTTTGACATGGTTCAGTACTGACTGAGGGCTTCAAATACTTAAATAGTTTTGACTCTTCTTTTCTACAAGCAATATTTAGGTAACACTTTACAAACTTACCTCATACTAAGTCACATTAATTTAGTAAGTGTATATTCTAAAGCTGTCATATTCAAACCTAAAACCTTCTCTTAAAAGAAATTTTATATATTTTTAATTTCAACAACATAATAGAAATCACACATAAGTTACACAGTAGCTCAAAGAGTAGCAAAATTTAATTGGCAGATTCCTGCCCAGGCTTGTTTTGGTTTCCCAGCAACCATTTGAAAGGGTGTTCTTGAATTATCTCTGCTTGAAAGTTTCACTTCATCTTGTAAATACTCTAGACACGTTTCATGAATTCTTAAATACTAAATACTTTCGTGAATGCTATGCCCTCTATGCTGTTGCCATCTGAATCTATATAGTTCTTTGACAAAATTTTTTCATTTATCCTTATGAACAAACGAAAAGTCTTAAATGTTTTTGTAACAGTATCGTGCGTTAGAAGTCAAGTTCCATGTACAAATATCTTTATTTTTGCTGTGGAACCAAGTGCTGAGATTTGCAGTTAACACAAACTTGGTACAGAATATTTGCTTATCACTTGAGTGCAGATCTGGAAATCCTAAATAACTTGCCAGTGCAGTGTCAACAATTTGGTAGAAGCTGGTGTTGCCTGGGTTAGCCACTAGATGGTGATAATGCAAAGATCCAGTTTCTGGTGAGGGCCCTAAAACAGGTTGAAGAGGCGACCCTGCTTAGCGGTGGCTTAGGCACTGTAAGCCAAATGAGGGGCAGTGGAAGAAAATTCCACCTGTGATTTTGAGGAGACTGGGCAGAAGAGCGCTGCTGAAGCTATCTGTGGTGACTTGAGTTTTTATTTTCAGACTCAGGCCTACACTTGAAAAACAATAAAAACTGCTTAGACAAATGAAATAACAAAGACAGAAAATACAAATGCCAGAGGTCTTTTTTTTTTTAATTGGTTCCATAGAAACAATGGTGCTTTAAGAGTTTCTAAATGTTTCCTCTCAGTAGCTCCACTTATTCCACAGACATAACATTTGGGGGCCACGCACTGGTCCAAGGACTGCACATTTGAATGATACTGAAAAACTTTAGTATCTAATTTCATGAGCAGAACCTGAATTTAATATCTGGCTTAGTAGTAGGTGGGTAACCATGGAAAAGTCAGTTAACCTTTATCGACCCCCATTTACTCATTTGGATGAGGTAAACAATATGATTAGGCTTTTATGAGAGCTTAATAATACACTAACCTCTCGGGAGACACTTCAGTGTAGAACTTAAGAATATAATTGGTCCTTTTACATATGAAACAGATTGTTTCCTCTGATCTCCATCTTCCAGGTGTATTTTCCGTGAATAGAAAAAATGCATTCAGTTGATCACAACATACTTAATCTTGAAAACTTGTTTGGTGCCCCTAACATAAACACAGTGACTTGGAGATCTTGTCTCTGCAAACAAAGCGCACCCTCTTCCACAGCACTAGCAGCATTCACGGGAGAAGGGAGAACTACAGAAAACAGAACAGAGTTAAAAGTACCTGTCTACCCAGACTTGTCTGCAGCTAGATAATTCCATGGCCCACGTGGTAACTGCTGAAGTACTACTCTATCAGCTCAAAGTCTCGATGATTACAAAATCCAGAGAGCCGGCATGTAACCCAAATTAAAGATCAGAGATGACACTCTCATTAATCATTATAACCACCATTCACTGTGACCTTACTACTACAAACATATACAACTTCTGTCTTTACAACAATCCTGACATACGATTCGTTATACAGGTCAGAAAAGTAAGGTATAGTGATGTTACGCTGCTTACATCATAAAGCCAGTTAAAAACTCCATGATAGAAATTTTGCTCTTAACACTTTACCACTTATGGGAGCAAAATCCCTCCAGCTATGTTGTCCAAACAAGTCTTTCAAGTTAATTGAATAGAACACAATCAGAGTACTAGACCTGGTTTCAAAAGTTACAGAAGCAGTAAAGTCATTCTAAACTACCAAAAAGCACTTACATGAAAAAGTGTAATTACCGTACTAGAGAACATAGCTTCCACCACGACAATGTCACTGTCAGAACCAAAGAAACATACTGCACACAAACCATCGTTCTCCATACTAACAGGTTTGGGAATTGAAATTAAGATCACTTAACATGTGCATTTTAGCCCATATAATAGAATTTCAGTTTCTTTCCAAGAATAGTCTTGAGATACTAATATGCAACAGTTCTATCAATGTGCATTTTACCTGAGGAAGAAAGGCTAAGAAATCCACAAATGTAAAAGCACCCACTAAAAAACAGGTGCTGGTGGTTAGACAAAAAAGAAGAGTAAGCAGAATTAAGGTTTTATAAACCGGTGAATGTTCTGTGTCTGTTAGGTAAAGGGATTTCTTCATATGTTATTTTAACAAAAGGGAACTTCATAGGTAAAAACCAGTATTCAAAATTATAAAACAAATAGAACTGTCTGTGTATAATCACTGAATCAAAAATTTGCAAGAGACTCAACAGAAATTCTTTAGTTGACAGGTGTGGTTTGAAAGGGTAATAAAATCTTCTTATGGCTAAAGCAAGAGTCTTATTTCCTGTTGGCCCAAAAATAGATGTTTCATTTCCCAAATAAGTGGGTTCTCCACTGTAAAGAAATATTCTTGTATAGTTGGTTTCTATCTTCTTGAACTCTGCTCCAAGTTCAGCTAATTTCTTGTATGTCCTTAACACAAACTTTGAACAGTCAAAGGATTCAAACCATGTCTGTGCCCCTTTTCCTGGGCTGGCTTGCACAGTCCATGTCTCATAATAAATTCCTGTTTCATTGTCCTGTTTCACCCACTTCGCCATTTTGTTAAATGTGTTTCCTAGTTTGAAAACAAAACATCAAACTAATGTTAGTTTTAAGTAAAATATTCTTACCTGATTAGACTATTGATGCCTATGAGTAAGAGATTTGTTTTGGATTTCTAAATCTCATGATAGTAGTCCAAGCTTAGCCAGTTTTTATTCTTTAAGACACCGCTGATTTATAAACATTATAGTAGATACATAAAGAGAACACTTACTAATCCTGTAATCATTTAAGCTGTTGTCAAAAGGGAAATTATATAAATGCAGTAGCCCTTTTATACTATTCAAATTTTGGATTCAGAGTCAGAAAAGGAGAGCAGGGAAGAATTGTAGAAGAGCAAAAGGTGATGGGGCAAAGACAATGTCCAAAAAAGAGGAGCATAAAATTGTGCTTTTCTCTTATTAAGCATGATGTGCAATCAGCAATGAATGGCCGAGAAGCAGCTGAATCAGAAGTCTGGCCTGCTACTTATAAGAAGCACCATAGTCCACCTACCTTGAATACGTGGATATACACACTCCCCGCCCCCATATCCGCCCCCCCCCCCGCCTTTACAGCTGCTGGAATGCAGCTAATGACTTCCCCACACATCTATTAAATTCTTCAAAGAACCAGTCAAACTAAATGTTTTTGGCTAACCTACACAGATTCTAGGTTGACCAACCCTCTTTGCTAGTGCCCCTTTATACCAAACCAAAAGCATCTTTCCAAATATTTAGAAAATATGCTGCTCTACATCGCTACAACCCTCACCTGAGCATTTATAATGCTCAATAGGGCTGGGTGTCAGTTTTTCACTCTGTCATTGTATTAAACCTTCCTTTGGTTACCCCAACTTGATAAAGTTAATAATTCATGTTCTGTGAAATAAATAGAGTATCTGCCTTTACCAATTTAGTGGAATTTAAATTGTGGAAGTGTATAAAGGCTATTTTCTTAGAGCTGGAGGCACTGTTTCTAAGTGTTCAACTTTGAAAAGCCACTGCTGTACTTCAGAGATATGCCACTGTTACACGTCAAAACACCATGCTGTAATATGAAGAAAAGGTCACTGACTCAACTTGGTCACAAGTTAGATAAACAACTGAAAAGACTTAAGTAGTATATTACAAACTACATTATGGAAAGTAGGGATCACTTGTTCATGTGATAAATGTAGGTCAGAAGGAAAACTCAGATGATGCAGGTGGAAAGGAATATAAGAGAGATGTGAACTGGCCTGGAAAGAAAGAAGGGGCATCTATTTATTTTACTGAGCATTGTGCAAACAGGTGGACTTTCACGTTGTTGGGATGGTTTGGGACACACTGATTAGAAAATAGGAGGAAAATTAGAAAATTGCTCTGTGTTTTTAGTTAAAAGGTCTCTAGATTATAGGATCTCAATTCTAGCTTTGGTTCTGCTATATCCAGCTCTATGACTGAATAAAAATTCAGTCAACTTCCCTGGCTGAATTCCTTATTTGTGAAAGGACAAAGGGCGTCTTACTCTCCCCACAAAGAGTATGAGGGATTATAATTATGAGGGATTTATAAAAGCTGTATAAGTAAAAACCTGATAATTTCCCAAAGTTCTGGGATCCAACGAATGATCATTATTACAAACACTGCCTTCACTTCTGATGTTTCCAGTTTGGGGGGGTACGGCACCAATTTATAATGTAGAGCTCTATAAATGGCATGGGCAAGTTCTAAATTATGATGGTAGCCTTCTATACATGAAGCAATATGCCAACAAGCTATTGATGAAAATTCTGTTGAACTCCTTTCCTCATTAACCAATAACACAGCACATTCAAAACTTCAAATACATCAGCAAATTTCTAAGACATCCAAAAGGATAGAAAATCTCATGAAAGTATTTTAATATATCATCACTTAGAAATTTTTTAGTTACAGTTAATAGGGCCTTTAAACAGATACTTTAGGGATTCCCTTTTCTGTTTTACAGTGGTACCTTGGCTCATGGCTTCTTTCCATGATTCTGGTGGCAAACTGAAATGGACGAGAACCATATCAAATTCAATGATTAGGTTCAGTACTGACCTTGCAAGGAAATCTGATTGGGTTCTAGTCCAATTCATTTTGCCACCAGAGTCATGGAAACAATTATGTCATGAACCAAGGCACCACTGTTTTTAAAAAGTTCAGTTTAATTTTACAAAGCATTTTCTTTTTTTTTTTCCTTCTATGGAATAGAGCAAGAGATAAGCTACGCATCACCTACAAAGCTGTAAATGAGTACCAGTTTGGGTCAAAGTGTGCTGCTTCCCAAAAAGCATTTCATTCACATGCAATTTTCATTTACACAGTGACACAATCATCTCTACTGGCATATTTTTGAAACTTACCTGATACTGTTGCTATTAGAACTAATGTCCCATTTTCCTTCCAGTGGATATCATCAATTCCTTCAAAAAAACAGGCAGCTCCTTGATTACACCAGAAAGGCGCATCCATTTCAGGTCTGAGATGAGGAAATGTACAATTTCCAAGCTGGAAAAGTTCATACCATTCCATTGTGTAGTTCTTGCCAGTCAAGGTATTCCTGAATCCAATGGCATCATGCATAATTTTCTGTATAAAGATAATATACGTATGAAAGCATCTGTGAAGTAATCATGGGTTCAGGTGACCTGATGAGAGAAAATGTGGTACACTATAAATGCATATCTATTGTGAAAAACAACTATTCAACTCTTCCTTTTCTGTGTCAGTATTCTGTGGTGTCTCAAACTCCAGGCCCTCATCCACTCTGCTTTTGGCCTCTTACTATCTTAGATCAGAGGGACATGGGCTATGTGGAAACACATGACATTTTCTTAACATAAGTACAAGAAGCCTGCATGCCACAGCTCTAGGCAGGAACTAAATATACCTCAGAGTTACATGCTGACTTAGAAAAGTGAAATCAAGAAATGTTTCCTGCCTGTCTCGCTTCTTACTATGTCTTTCCTGCTCATTTTCCAAGAACCAGGTACGGCAGGTAGGTTAACATTCATAACATTAAAAAGCATTAAAGTGAATGCATTTGTTACTGTCAGAATTACAAAATCTGATAACATTTTTAACTACTTGTATTTAATATGCTAGGGGTAAATCAATAAATTTGATCTGAGTACTAGCGCAAGTCAATTTAATAACTAAATCATTTAATTAACCAAAGTTACAAGATTAAGATGCATCCTTACAAAATGTCCCAGCAGGTCCCCATATTTAAATTCCCACACTGGGGTTTGTAGTCGAAAGACTTCAATGACATCATTATTCTTCATAACTGGGATCGGCGAGCCAGTGGGACAGAAAGTGTATTTAGCTTGACAATAAGGATCTGGTTCTGGGCGGAAGGAAAAGCGTCTAATAAAGAAAGAAAAGCCATCAGCTTAGATTCTAAGAGGAATTTGGTTCACATACACTTTAGAATCCAGATTTTCATTTCACCATAACATTTTTAGGGAAAATATTCAAAGCTTAGATCCATAGTGACTAAATACAAACATACATTTTACTTATCCTGTAAACAATCTTTCAATGATACCTTTAATTGCAAATGATAAGATGGAAAAATATTTTACATTTACTTAAGAATTAACTTTCATTCATTCAGCCAATATTTACCGAGAATCTACTACATGTAGTGCTAGCCTGGAAGGACAGAAACATGAAAATGTTGGGAACTGGAAAAACTTAATCAAGGCATGAGGTGCAGTGGGGTAAGTGGTGAACTAAGGAAATAAAGTCCTACGGCACAAAGATGAGAGGAATCATTTCTCCCTGATGGGGAATGGATGGGGTTGGGAGGGCAAAGAAAGAGACAAAGATCAGCTTAGGCATGAAGTATTTGTAGAGGTTAGGACAGAAAACACGAAGTAGTCTATGACAAGTATGCACATCGGAGGGTCTCCGGTGAGCTAGCATTCGAGCAGGACTGGGGAGGGCAGTGGTAGCCAGGGGCTGACATCACTGGCCCTAAGGAATGTGAAGGGCACCCCTAGGATGCTAGGGCTGGGCAGGGTTGAGCCCTTGAGTGATCTTGAAAGATTTAAAACAGAAGATCTGATGAGACTGAATATGCTGTAAAGTAAGCCTTATTGTGAAAAATAAGAGGCAGGAAAGGGCCAAGGTAAGGCCCAGAGATTGGTCAGGAAGTGACTGCAATAATGCAGACAAGAATAGAAGACAGAGAAGGCCACAACCATCAGATAAGGATGGTGGCTGTGGCCAGATTCAGCTCTCTGGGCACCTACAGGTCACCTTCTATCCTAGGCACTGGGAGAACAACAATAAAAAAGCAGCAGCCTGTGTCCACTAAGAATACTCCTAAGATTTCTGTGGTTCTAGCCCCATGTGTTTTGTAACAATCCTAACACGTGAACAAAAATTCCTAATTTAATTTAGGTACTTACCTGGTTTAAACAAATATATAACTATATGTTTCTTTTACCCACAGCACAATCCCTTTTAGGTCAAACAATTCCTAAAGCACCACTGAAGTATGAACTTAATACAGGTAAAAGTACTCCGCCAAGGGAACTAATTGCTGAAAACTCGAAGAACACTAAGAAGTCATAGCCAATGACATAGTATGAGGCATAAATAAAATATTTTTGGTTTATTATCTCTTCCTGGTTTTGTTGGATATTTAATTTTTCCTTTTTTTTTTTTTCTAAGAGTACTGGGGATTGAACCCAGGGCCTGGAGCATGCTAGGCGAGAGCACTAAGTGGTCCTAAGCTACATCCCTGTCGCCCACCCCCCTTTTAATTTTTATTTTGAGAGAGGGCCTCTCTGTTATCCAAGGTGGTTTGGAAATTATGACCCTCCTACTCAGCCTCTGAGCAGCGGGGATTTCAGACCTGTACCTCCGATCTCTCTTTTCACATACATCAAGTATAAACATTCCATGAGCACAATACATGAATCTTTAGGTTTGACAATAGCTAGTATTTACTAGTTAATCCTGCCAAAACAAAAAAAATGTTATTACCGTTCCCATTTTCTGACTCAGCACATGTGAGCAAAGGAACGCTGAGCAGCTTCCCCATGAGCTGATGGGGCTAGATTTGATCTGCAGCATGCAGCAGGAACCCAGAATTTACCCGACATTCTCCTGTCTCGGAAAGCATTATTCGTCAGGCAAAATAGTTGTGTATATCAGAAGCAGCTGGTCTTTCCCTGCCTGGCGTCGCCTCGCTAGCTTTCTGCGGTTAGCTACCTCCTGCAGTTTTAGACCGGGTCAGTACTCTTCTTGGTCAAAGACTGGCATGAAGCACCCTGGGAGGCTGTGGCAGGCCACTGCGAGTTTGACCCCAGTCCGGGTAATTCAGGGACTTGGCAAGAACTGGTCTCAAAAATCAAAACTTAAAAAGGGCAGGGGATGTAGTTCTGAACGGGGGGGGGGGCGGGGGCGGGATGCACCTCAGTGCAAAGATCCTGAATTCAAAGCCCAGTACGCTTTAAAAAAATCAGCTTCACAGGTTTGTGGCCTCTGTCCTCGATTTCTGACCAGCGCGCTACCTCCACGTCGAAGAAAGTGGACAAAAGAGATGGTCAACCTTCCCTGTGGGCCCGGGAGGGAACTGCGACTTAAAATACTAAAACTGGGACGTTCACTGCCAAGTGGGGCAAGTCGGTCACCCCATATATTAAATATTATGCAGTGATGGCTGCAGATAGTGCACGAAGCAGGTAATAAACCAGGACCTAGAAAGCGTCCCCAGCAGCTCACGCAGTCAGCTCCCCGCAGCTAAACTAGCTGGGCGCAGCAGCAGCACTCCCGCCCCTCCCACGGTCAGGGACAGCCCTGTCCACGCGGGGCCCAGCGGCGCGGGGGGCAAGGCCCCTGCGCTGCACCCCAGAGCGGCGGCGACTCCGGGCCGCCGCAGCGCCCCAAGCCGAGGGTGCCCCAGGCCCCTCCCGCCGCCCCCCGGCCGCCTCGGCCGCGCGCCCGGGCCCGCGCGCCGCCGCACTCACTTGTAGGGCACGGGCCAGGGGCGCCGGGAGGGGCCGCCCGAGGCCGGAGACCAGCCCGGGGCCGCCGTCAGCCAGAGCAGCAGCGTCAGGGGCCAGCGCCGCGGCGCGCGCCCCAGGGCCCCCGGCCGCGCACCCCGCGCCAGCGCCATCCGCGGCTCGCGGTGCTTCCGGGCCACGTCGAGGCCCCTCCCACCCGCGTGCGCGCCCCGCCCCGCGCCCTTCGGTGGCCGCGGAGGCCCGGCCCCGGGCGCTGAGCGTGTGACGCGGTGGCCGCCGGTGCCCTCCCCTCCCCTACCCGGCGCCCTACGCCTTGCACCACCAGGGAGGTCCCAGGTCGCGCCCTCCAGGTCTGCGCTGCCAGTGCTTCTGGCCCAGGTCACAGAGTAAGCCCCCTTCTGTGGAGCGTCTCGGATTACCTGCCCCCACCCACATCCAGCGAAACTAAACTGACCAAAGTCTGCCTTCTGTGTTCTTTTCTGGATTCTCCAGCCCTGGCCTGCGCCCCCAGGCCCAGACTAGGTGCCAGCAACATTTGAGTGAAGGAGAGGCTACGTGGGGGTGGTGGAGGCAGGGAGGAAGAAAGACGGCTAGTCATGGGGAATGACTTGTTCTCACCTGCCCTGGGCCTGTGCAAATAGTGCTGGACACGGAGTGTTTGGTCCACGTGGCCACCCGTGCACTGCTGAGTGTGTCTGCCTGTGCTGGGGCTACCACTTAATTGGAAAGAAGGTTCTACCACTGCCTTCTCATCTTTGACCCCCCCCACCCCCACCCCAGCCACTGCAAGGGAACGACGGGATCAGCTGCCCGGCTTCGGATGTGGCCCTCGTGGCTTCCCATGTACGCCTAGGTTATTTATTTCTACCAGCCATTCATTAAAGGGCTTGTCACGTACTTACCTGTTTAACAAGCGAGCAGCCTGCAAAGCTGTTAGACCAGGACTTTACAAGTCTTTCACTTTACCTATGACACGTGTGAATTTTAATATTTGTAAATGCATTAGAAAAAGCAAGGTGGCCTCTGGTTAGAGTGACCACCAGAATTCAGCAGTGTGTGTGTGTGCGTGTGTGTGCGTGTTGGGGGCTTCCTCAAGTCTGAGAGGCAACATGCAGACACACACACACATTTGCCCACGTGCTGCACCAGTCTGAGTTCTGGGAAGGTTCAGGCAGGACCCCATTTTAACATCCACTTCGTCTAAGCCTCTTTTTGAGACATCCATCTCCTCCATATAGTGTTAGCACCCAATTCAGAATGACCAAAGCTAGACTGGCTTCTCCAAAGACCCACCCAAGGTGAGAGCGGAAAGCATTCTAGCCATTACCAGCAGAAATGGAACGGGTGGCTTGAAGAGCGCTTGTGTGGGCCCACCTCTGAGCATGGCACAGTAAGTACCAAAGGAAGAGAGTGCCCTAAATCGCCTTAGAGTGTTTACAGTTAATGGAACTTCCCACCCAGCTCAGAGATACAAAAACAACTTCAGATTGACCTTGGCCAGTAGCAGGGACCCTCTCTGGGGCCTGCGGTCCCCTGTGTGCAGGGAGCTGTCTGGTAAGTGTTTTTCCTCGTGTGTGCTAATAGCCTTCTGATAACCCATGTGCTCTGACCCAGTTCTGCCATCTGAAGCAACTTGGATTACACTTGTTCTTGGCTGTGACCTCACATCCCAAGCCAATGATACTTGCAGATAATGGTTGCTTGATTCTTCTTTGTATTAGGTACTTTCCTCTAGTCCTTGGCTTTTAAACCCTGAGGCTCACAGATATAACTGAATTTTAACCTAATTGGTTTCCCTCTTGCCTTTGCCCAATTGGCCTCAGAATACTAGGAACATCAGTATCGTCTGACAAAGATTTATGTGACCATTGCAATGTGAGGCTCATTTGGAGAAGGTGGAGTTTTGATGAAATTGAAATGAGCAGTGTTCTGGCAGCATCAAAGCAAAGCAAGAATGTGTGTCAACACACAGAGGCTACAGGAGGCCTAGTGGACCCACAGTCCTGTTAACAGGATGGAGGGTCCTAAAGGAGTTGTTTCCAGATTATTGGTCTCTAGAAGAAAGAATTGAGCAGTACACTCAGGAATACCAAGAGTAAGACATTAAAAGTGAAAGAAGCTACCCTATGCTCCATATTATAGGAATCGGTCAGTAAGAATAGCTCTCAGTGGTAAAGAGGGTGGGCACTGGGTCTCTTATTAAAAGTCCTGGGATTATGGGAGGTTGACAGTTAACAGGAGTCATGGCCTTACAGGGTACCTACCTTATTTGGTCCACCTGTTGGGAGGAGAACTTTTGACCCTACACGGTTTTTAGAGGAAGTATCATAGTGTCCCAAGCCTAGTAGGGGTGAAGCGTGGGGTGACAGGGCATGTCAAATCCACAATGCAAATGAGATTGCCAGGATCATGTACTTTTGGTTTTGCTTATGCCTAGGAGTCTTGGAGGGACAGGGTGCTCTGCCCAGCTTGTCATGTCTTTCCCCACAGCTGCTTGTTGTTTATTTGTCCTTGTTCTACCTCCTACTTCAGTTCTATTTCCTTGCAAACGCTGATGTTACAACAGACGTGGAATTTCATATCCAGAGAACCCTCTATTGGAAACTTTGCACCTATCTGGGTTGTAAATTGAGACCTTCTGAAGTTTTCCAAGCAAAGGTGGAATATTTCATTCTTGATATAATTTCAAACAGGAAATCTCTCTGTAATTTTAAGGAACAAAGTTTCTCAGTGAGTAACAAAGCAGGAGGATGTTATGATACTTTATGATCTACTGTAGCTTAGAAGAAATATTGTTTCTAGTAATTTTTTTTTCAGTACCAGGGATTGAACCCAAGACCTCAAACATGCTGGGCAAGTACTCTGCCACTGAACTATGTGCCCAGTCATTTTTATTTTTATTATTTTTATTTTTATTGAGATAGGTCTTGCTAAATTGGGCAGCCTGGGCTTGAGCTTCAGATCTTGTCTCAGCCTCCCAGACAGCTAGGATTATAGGTGTGTGCTTTGTGCATACTGTTTTCTGGTAATTTTGAGGCTTCATCTGTCTTTTATTCCAGAATGAGGAATAGCAGGGAAGATTTTTCAAGTTTGAACTAATTTTTACTTTCTTACATATGATTGCATAGGCATTATAAACCATTATTCTGAGAAGGGGCTTTGCCGAGTTGCCAAAGGTATACACAAAACTCAAGGAAAGATAAGAGCCCTAGCCCTCAGCACCCTAATTTTCCACACTGACTTTAATGCAAAAGGTTAAGAAAATACTGATGTTAGCCAAAAATTATCTCCCCAAAAGTTTATGAGGGTTGGGTATACTTGTTTTATAGGTGTGTAGTTGGCTTAAATAAACACATCAACTCTTATCTATGTAGGTCTGTCTTGGTTATTTTTCTCTCATTGCTGGGACAAAACACTGGACACCCAAAACGAAGGAAGGAAAGGTTTATTTAGCTCACTGTTTGTGGAGGTTTCAGTCCATAATCAGCTGGCTCCAAGGCAGAGTGGCATGGCACTGGGGCAACACTTCAAGGCAGCAGCCAGAGCCAAAGGAAAAAACAAGCCTCCTCTCCTCCCTTATATTGTACATGGGTGC